>PVIR01021025.1:0-29907 GCA_004026965.1 Petromus typicus | reverse complement strand
CAGTTGATGGACACTTGGGTTGTTTCCAAGATGTAGCAATCACAAACTGGGCTCCTATAAACATGGGTGCACATATGTCACTGTGATATGAATCTTTTCATTCTTTTGTGTATATACCTAGCAGGGCAATGGCTGGGTCAAATGGGACCTCCAATCCTAGCTTTTTGAGGATTCTCCAAACTGATCTCCACAGGGGTTGTACAAGTCTACAGTCCCACCAACAGTGGAGAAGGGTTCCTTCTTCTCCGCAGCCTCGCCAACATTGAAGCTTAAGGTTTTGTGCCCAGGCTGAGATCAGTCTGTCACAGGAGAATATCGGAGAGAAACTTTTTAGGGAAGATGAAGTGTCAGAGAAATGATGAGATGTGGGTGTTCCTCATCACCTAAGATTTGGTTTCTTCAGTAAAGCCTTTTTACTTTTGGTTTGTTGTGTTCAGTGGAGGAAGTGCTCTAGCCTTACAATACTCCTTTGCTTTCCCATTCCTCTCTCATTTGACACTCCTAAGGGTTCACAATCGAGGGCCTGGAAGTATTTGGCTCAGTGGCTGAGTCCTTACATAGGGTGCAGGAGGCCCTAGATTTAATCCTCATCACCACACACAGAAAAAAAAAACAACTAATCAAATAAATACATCGATAAATAAATAAATAAATTCACACTTTATACAAAAGGGTCAGTCATACACACCCAGAAAGATGATTCTCTCAGTAGCAAGTCAGTGGTAGAGATGCTAACTACCGAAGAGGCCGTGAGAACAAGATGAGGGACACGTGGAAGTAGAGCTGCGTGGAGCTCATGACAGCAGACAAACTGTGGGAGTGGACTTTCTGTGCCTGCCTTCTCAGGTATTGCCCACTCCATCTTTGTTAGGGTGACTTTACAAGACTCTAAGATACCCCAAGATGGAGGAGCTTAAGAACTTCAGGTTCTTCCACAGGAAATTTCTAGAGAGCAAAAGAGAGAAGGCTGAAATAGTGGTGGTCATTAGAGCCAAGGGAGGTATCAGCAGCTGAGCTGGAGGAGCATGACTAGCATGCCCGAAGGCCAAGTTTCAAATCTAACTTGCTGACCTTGCAGGAAAACCAGTTAAAGGGCAGAAAAAAATCAGTCAGATGGATCAAGGCAAGGGAGTTGTGTGGAGGGGAAAAACAGGGGAGACAGTTTTTTTCCCCCTTTGGTACATATTTGCACAGATCCTTCTTTGTTTAATTAAACTCAGTTTTCTAGAACCTCTTTTTGCATGTGGGAAAAGACAAAAGGAGAAGAATATATTTTGTTGAAACTTCTTCAGACTTGAAGATATCCACTTTGCCCAATGACATACTACCAAAGGGACCAAACGCCTTGTCTCTTAGCGCCTAGTCATAGATGTTACTCCATACCTTACCATCTCCTATTATGCTATTTCATGGCTTAACAATTTGAGGTGATTTCTAGCTGATTAAAATGTAAAGTCCAAACTCCTGAACTTTCCATATTGGATCTCTCATTATGCAGGTGTGGCTGAAGTCTTCAGTTGGTTACTGAGATACCTCTCACAATGGAATTTAAGCCCAGAGCCTCATAGAACTCTTTCCCAGAACACAAATATCTTTGTCTTCTATTCCTCAGTTCTCCTTCCCCAGCAAATGGAAAGACTTGCAGTGAACACTCCGGGCCTACCACTAGATTCTATAATTAACACTTTCTTGTATTTGCTCTATCACAGGTCTGCCTGGTCAGCTCTCCACTGATTCATCACCTATTTTATCTTTCTATATTTCAAAGTAAGTTAAAGGCATCACTTCACATCCCTTCTCATGTATATTAACTAGAGGTTTTTTTTTTCTTTCTAGGTAAAATTTCCATACAATGAAATATAAAAAAATTTAAGGGTATATTTTCTGAGTTTGACACAAGCAACCGGACCGCCTATTAAGAAGTAGAGCATTATGTATGGACAATTTATAAAGATTTCCTTCATGTTCGTTCTCAGTAAAACTCTCCCATTTCATACTCCAGTGAAAACCACCTTGGATTAGTTGTGTCTTTTCCAGAGCTTTACATAAATAGAATCACACCGTATGTGGCCTTTTGAGTTTGGTATCTTTCACAGCATGTTTTGGAGAGTCAGCTGTGCTATGCCTAGAATTTCATTTCATTTATTTACCTATTCACCAGTGATGAACATTTGGTTTGTTTCTAACTTGGGTAAATTATGAATACACTTGTAAAGAAGTGGAAATGTGTCCATATACATGTTGGATATACATATGGGTTGTGTCTAGATGTCCCCTAAAAGGCTCATGTGGTCATAAGCTATTTTGGAGTTGGCTAAATCTAGAGTGTGTGATTGATACATGGTGCAATACTAGATCTGAGGGCACTAGCATTAAAGGTGTGAGCGGCCCCCTCTCGAAGTACTCTGAATAAGATAAAAGAGGGAGAGAAACACTGTTAAGGTCTCTTGTTGCTTTTGCTGTCTTCTGCTGCCATCAACTGCTGCTCCTCTGCTACCCTGGCTTGGAGCCAGACAATTATGGACTGAAACCTGTAAGTATTGCAAACCAAATAAAGCTTTTCCCCCTTGAACTTTGGGTGTTGAGTATTTTGTCTCAGCAACAAGAGAAAAGTAACATGTCAAGTCATATTTTTCTGTTTTTCTTTAAGAGTTTATGACTTCAGATTTTGTATTTGGGCTTGTGAAGACCTGAAATCCATTTTTATGTATGGTTTAAGGTAAGAGGTATTCGTTTTTTCATATAAATATTCAGATATTCTTATAACATTTATTGAACAGACTTCCATTTCCCAATTAGATTCTTTTGCTTTCTGAAATTTTTGTTGTTACTCTTTTTTTACTTACAAAAGAAGACAGGTAGTCAGGCATGATGGCACATGCCTATAATCCCAGTGCTCAAGAGGCCAAAGCAGGAGGATCACTGTGAGTTCAGCCTGGACTACATAGCAAGACCCTATCTCAAAAAAAAAAAAAAAAAAAAAAAAAAAAGGAAAATTAAATATGTAAGCTTATTCAGTTTTTACAACTGGAACACTTGCTTTTGATTAGTTCCCATATTCTAGCAAATATATCAAGAAAAATAGTGCTGCCAGCATCCCTTAAGTCCCCGCTCCTTGCTGTAGCAGTAATAAGCACAATCCCAATGTGTTAGCATAGATTAGTTTTGCCAGTTTTTATACTATAAATAAGCAGTCAGAAATTGTACACTTTTATGTGTAAGATGTTCAATATTATGTTTAATGGCAGTCATTCATATTATGTGTAGCAATAGTTCATATATTATTTCCTTAAGTGAATATACTATGTGAAAGGGACATCTGGATTATTTCTAACATTTGACAATAATGAATGGTGCTGCTATGCACACATTTGCTGTTGTACATATGTATATGTTTCTGATGGATATATATCTTGGGGTAGAAGTAATGGCTTATAAGACATGCATATTTTTGTACTTCAGTAAATGTTGGCAGCTTTCTAAAGTGATTATTTCAATACAATCTCTCACTAGGCAATATAAATATTTTCTTAGAACTCTCATAGCAGGACTTCTGGGAAGAAGGCAGAGTAGCGAACAGCAGAGAAACAGCCTCTCTGAGATTTGATGTCCAAATGCTGGAATGTGGTAATGTGGAGAAGGAAGAAGTGGGTCCCCAGTAATCACTAAGGATCTGAAGCAAGAATGTAAGCCCACAGGAACAGTGGAGAGAGAGACTTCAACAAAGAAGAAGGAGATCACAAATGACACTTTTTTCTTGAGCCCTGACTCAGTATGTTGGAGGAGCAGCTTAAATTCACAGATGCATGGTAATTACTGGTGACCACAGAGACCTCCACAGGACAGTGGAGTGGAGCACAGGACACAACAGACTTCAATGGGTGGAGAACTATTTGGGCTCAGATGTGTCCTCCGGGTAGCCATCTTGGAGAGCTGCCAGTTGAGCTTGGAATTCAGAGCAGCTGTAGGCTGGCTCCACCTAGCAGCTCCGTGTCAGGGTAGGGCAGAGCCAAGTTCAGGCCAGCAGGAGGCACATGGAGTGTTATAGGCTAAACAAATCAGATTTCATCCTCACAGTCAGAAACCAGCTTGAACTTCAGTGGAACTAAAGGTGCAAGCTTGCTGGGATCATGCACCATCCCACTCTAAATTATGCACTATCTCACTGGTTTGCTGTGATCAGTCAGCTCAGATCTGGGCTCTTATCTACCCATGCTGTCTACCACTGACAACAGAAATACTCTGAAGTAGATTTCTTTTTTCTTTCTTTCTTTTGCTTTTGTTTTATTTTTTCTTGATTGTTTTTCTTTCTTAAAAATTCAGATCTTTATTGGTACATTATATATACACATCATGATCTCATTCAACATTGAGAATTTGTACCAGTGTGTGATGACTTGATTTTCATTTTGCCCCATTCCCCTACCCACCTTACAACCCCCCATCCCCTATATATATGTTTTGCTTCCTTTTTTTTTATTACTTTGATTGTTATTCTTGCTTTGGTATGAGTGTGAACACTGTTTCTAGATTTTTGGAGTTGTTATTCTGTTTTGTTCTAGTTTTTCTTTCTTTCCCCTCTCTTTCCATCCTGTCTTCTCCACCATTTTCCCAAAGTGCATGTAATCTTCCTTTGTTCTCCAGCCTTGCTTCTAATCTGTTTCTCTTCTTATACTTCCTCTGTTTTCTTCCTAACTCCTTATCAATTTTTTCCTGAGGAAAATCACTATATTAAGGGCATATTTACTGTATAAAGTGTTCTGGTTTGTTTAAGATATTGTTATATAACTAGAAATATAGTTCACATAGCTAAAGATAGAAAATAGTTACCATACTTTGTCATTTTCTAGACTGTGTTTGATGCTATTGTTATTGGTGATTGTACTACTTTAGCAAAGGTGACATAATTGTTGTAATCAGTTTTTCTTCATGTTATGCCAAGACTAAGATTGCTTAATGGTCATAAACCATAACATGGGCCAGTGCCAAAGAGCCAGAAGCTATGCTGAAACAGGCAGTAATTTCTCATCCCTAACAAATGGAAGAAGTAGGATCAGGGGTAGGGGATGTAGCTCACCAGTAATTACCATGCATCTGTGAGTTTAAGCTGCTCCTCCAACATACTGAGTCAGGGCTCAAGAAAAAAGTGTCATTTGTGATCTTCTTCTTCTTTGTTGAAGTCTCTCTCTCCACTGTTCCTGTGGGCTTCCATTCTTGCTTCAGATCCTTAGTGATTACTGGGGACCCAAGGGTAGATAAGAGCCCAGATCTGAGCTGACTGATCACAGCAAACCAGTGAGATAGTGCATAATTTAGAGTGGGATGGCGCATGATCCCAGCAAGCCTGCACCTTTAGTTCCACTGAAGTTCAAGCTGGTTCTGGAGTCTGCCTGGAAAGTGCAAGATCCTGAGTTCGATCTCCAGTAACCACATACAACAGTGCCCGGCATGGTGGCTCACACCTGTAATTCCAGAACTTGGGAGGCTTAGGCAGGAGGAGTGCTGTGAATTTGAGGCTTGCCTAGGCTACTTAGTGAGTTTAGGGCCAGCCTGAGCTACAAAGTGAGATCCTGTCTCAAAAAAAAATAAAAAGTAGAGTCTTGCAACTGTCTCAAAACCCAAAAGTCAGCTATACTTGAAAGACATCGCTGAGAAGTAGTCATTTCTTAAGGGCCGTCAATACTAGCAATACAGCTACATGCAATGAGAATTTTACAAGCATCAACCCAGGAATTAAACTAAAAGAAAGAAAGAAAGAAAGAAAATTAGAAGATGTGGAAGCAAGATGAAACCGCAGACTTCAAGTTCAACGAGGGCAAACCTAGGGAGCAGTGAGGGGGAGCAATCTGAAAGCTGGGTTCTCTGAAGTGGGGACAGGAGAAGCAACAAAGCAGATGAATGAGGCTCTAGAAAAATTCAAATAAAAATAATTTCTTAAATAACTACAGAGATGATGACCATAATGGAAGACATAGTTAGTCACTCTAGAGCAGATACAGACAGAAAAAATAGAAGAGCTTGGGAAAATGGTGGAAATCATGAACACCTGACATAGGAAAGAAATGGAGTGTGTGAAACAAATTCCAATGAATATCCAAGAGACTAAAAATTCCATTGAAAGCACATGCAGCAGAATGAGCAAATGTTAGAACAAAATATCAGATATAGAGGACAGGATTTTGTCCTCAATGTGCATTGTTTTATCAGACTGTAGTGCAATTAAGCTGGAAATCAATGCCAAAAGAAGCTCCGAAGGCTGCATGAACACATGGAAATTAAATAACATTCTGCTGAATAATAAATGAGTCACAGATGAAATTAAAGAAGAAATTGGTCATTACATTTAAATGACAATGCCAGTGCAATATTCAAAAACTTATGGGACACAATGACAGTAATCTTGTGAAGGAAATGTATTGCACAGAACTCTCATATCAGAAAAACACAGCAAGCTCAGATAAATAACTTAATGATGAATATCAAGCTTCTAGGAAAAGAAGAGCAAGTCAAGCCTAAAGTTCCTATGAAGGACGAAATAACAAAGGTTAGAGCAGATATTAATTTACTTGAGACTAAGAAAAAAATACATAGAATCAGTGAATTGAAGAGTTGGTTCTTTGAAAGATTAAATAAAATTAACAAACCCTTAGCCAACCTTATCCAAAAAAAGAGAGAAAAGATTCAAATCCATGCAATTAAGAATAAAGAGTGTGAAGTCACAATAGATCTTGTAGCAATCCAGAACATCATCACTACCTACTTTGAGAACTTGTACTCCAATTAGATGGAAAACAGAAGAAATGGAGAGATTCTGAGATACATATGAAATACGAAAGCTAAGTCAAAAAGATAAAAAAGTTCTAAATTTACCCAATACCAGTCAATGAAATTCAAGATATTAAAAATATACCAATAGGGCCGGGGATTTAGCTCAGTGGTTCCAGTGCCTGCTTTGCAAGTGCAAGGACCCGGGTTCGATCCTTGGTAACCACATATAATACTGGGTGTGGAGACTCACGCCCAGCAGCAATCAGTACCACATACCACAGTGCCGGGCCTGGTGGCTCACGCCTGTAATCCCAGCACTTGAGAGGCAGAGGCAGGAGGATTGCTGTGAGTTTGAGGCTCCCCTGGGCTATATAGTGAGTTCAGGGCCAGCTTGAACTGCAAAGCGAGATCCTGTCTCAAAGAAAATAATAAGGAAAATCCTAGGCCATGACAGATTCCCTGCTGCACTATATAAGAAATTTACATAATATCTAATGCCGCTACTTCTCAAATTCTTTAATGAAAGTGAAAGGGAAGCAGTATTCCCAAATTCATTCTTTGAAGCAATTATTATTCTGATAGCAACACCAAATAAGGATGCAACCAAAAATCAAAACAAAATAAAAACAAAAACAAAAAAACCCTACAACAGAACTGCAGGTGAATTTTCCTAATGAGGTGAGGCACAAAAATCCAATAAGCTACCGGCAAAGGGAATGCTACAAATCATCAGATGAGACTGAGTGCATTCAGGGTGGTACGGTCATAGATTAAAATCATTAAGCAGATTATAAACATGACCAAGTAGGATTCATCTTAGAACTACTGAGATGGTTCAACATGTGAAAATCAATAAATCATCAAGAAGATCACACACCCTGAACAAGTCAGATCCATCTCAGGGATACAAGGATGGTTCAAGATATGGAAATCAATGAACATAATATACTATATTGACAGACTCAAGGACAAAATCCATATGATCAGCTCAATAGCTGCAGAATTTTTTTTTTTTAAAGACAGGGTCTTGCTTTGTAGTTCAGGCTGGCCCTGTGCTCAGCCTCAAACTCACATCACAGCAATCCTCCTGCCTCTGTCTCCCGGGTGCTGGGATTACAGGCATGAGACACCACGCCTGGCACTGTGGTATGTGGTTCTGATTGTTGGTGGGCGTGAGTCTCCATGCCCAGTATTGTTGTATGTGGTTACCAGGGATCAAATCCAGGCCCTTGTGCTTGCAAGGCAGGTGCCAGAGCCACTGAGCCAAATCCCCGGCCCCAGAAAAAATGTTTGATAAAATCCAACACCCATTCATGATCAAAACCCTATAGAAAATTGGAATAGATGAACTTTATCTCTACCTAATAAGAGCTATATACAAGAAATCAACAGGCAGAATCATTCTAAATGGTCAAAAACTGAAACCTTTCTCATCAAGATCTGGAAAATGACAAGAATGTCCACTATCACCACTCTTGTTCAATATAGTGCTAGAAATATTATCTAGAACAATTAGATAATAGAAAGAAATAAAAGTAGTTAAGATAGGGAAGGAAGAAGTTAAACTGTCATTATTTCCCAAATACATGATACTCTATATAGAAGATCCTAAAAACTCAACCAGAAGTCTCCTAGACTTAATTGCCAAATTTAGTAGTGTAGTTGAATATAAAGTCAACGCTCAAAAAATCAATAGCCTTGGTATATACAAACAATAGACTATTGTTTTCACAATAGCATCCAAAAAAATGAAATATTTGGGAATCAATCTAACAAAGGAAGTGAAAGACCTCTACTCTGAAAACTACAGCATTCTGAAGGAGATACAAGAAGATATCAGAAAATGAAAAGACATCATTTGTTCCTGGGTAGGAAGAACTAATATTGTCAAAATGGTTATACTCCCACAACTACTTTTTAGACTCAATGCAACCCCAGTCAGAATCCCAACAACATATTCCACAGAGAAAATAATCCAAAAATTCATCTGGAAGGATAAAAGACCTAGAATAGCAACAGTATTTCTAGGCAAAAAGGGCATGGTAGAGAGTGTCACGATCCCCAACTTGAAACTAGACTATAAATCCACTGTGATAAAAACTGCGTGGTACTAGCAAAGCAGCAGACTCAAGAATCAGTGGAATAGATTAGAAGATCCAGAAATAACTCCACATATACTAAGACACCTCATCTTCGACAAAGGAGCTAAATGGAGTAAAGATAGCCTCTTTAACAAATGGTGCTGGAAAATCAGGCGTTAATTTGCCGAAGAATAAAGTTAGACCTATCTTTTTTCAGCATGTACTAAACTAAAATCAAGGTAGATTAGAGAACTAAATAATAAAACAGAAACACTAAACCTTCTGCAGAACAGGTTAGGTAGAACTCTTGGAGATAGGGGTTCAGGGAAAGATTGTGAACAGAAGCTCTATAGCATGAGAACTAGCAGAAAGAATCAACAACTTGGCATCTCATCCTATTAAAAAACTTCTCCATAGTAAAAGACACTACTGGCAGAGAGAAAAGAGAACCAATAATATGCGAAAAAAATCTTTACCAGCTGTTTTTCAGATAAAGGCTTCTGCTAGAGTATTAAAGGAGGTCAAAATATCAGTGCCCCCAAATTTAAAGATCAAATTAAAAAATGGGCATATGAAATGAACAGATACTTTTCAAAGGGAGAAGTAAAAGTAGCTAAGAAGCATATGAAGAAATATTCACATCACTGGTCATTTGAGAGATGCAGATGAGAACAACACTGGGATTTTGTCTCACTTCATAAAGAACGGCTGCTTATCAGAATTAGCCAGCAACAAGTGCTGGTGAGGTGCAGATAAAAAGAAACCTTTTCCACTGTTGGTGGGAATGTAGACTGGTGCAATCATTGTGGAGATCAGTCTGGAGATTCCTCAAAAAACTAGGATTACAGGCCCTATTTGACCCTGCTATTCCCTTGCTGGGAATATATATGAAGCAATTAAAAGATTCACATCAGAGCAACATATCTGTACCCATGTGTGTAGCAGCTCAGTTTGTGAAGACTAAATTCTAAAAACAACCCAAATGCCCATCAACTGGAGACTGGATAAAAAAGATGTGGGGTTTTTACAAAATGGGGTATTACTCTGCCATATACAATGATAAGTTTGAGTCATTTATACTCAAACAATGCACCTTGAGGACATACTCATAAGTAAAATAAAAAGGTCACAGATGTATAAATGCCATATCTTTTGTCTGGTATGAGAAACTGAAAATGTGAATGAGTTCCAGAGTGTGTTATAAATATTATGAAATAGAAAATATTCAAAGGGAAATGGAAGGTTGGGGTAAGTAACAAGGGGAAAGAAATAAAGTGATGGTAAATAAAAAAAAAAAGGGAAACAAAGTTATGTATATAGGGAGTGTGGAGTTTTAGGGTGGGTAGGGAAATGGGAAAAATGAGAATTAAGTAGTATCATATACTCGTATAAATTGTCAATGTTGTGTGTGATCATGATGTGTGTATAAAATGTACTAGTAAAACGCATAAAATATGAAAAAAAATGTAGCACTCTTTTGGTTGAGTTTTTTTTAAATCTTTATTGGTACATTAAATTTACACATCATGATTGCACTCCATAATGGGGATTTGTACCAGTATAAGACACAACTTAATTCTCATTTTTTCCCATAGCCCTACCCACCCTACCACCCCCCCATATACATAAAATTTGTTTCCTTATTTTTTTGTTACAATCTCAACGTTGTCCCCTTTCACCTTATTGAGTGCTTACATTGAGCATTTTCTATTTCACAATATATAACATACAATGCTAGGACTCATTTACATCTTCATTTTCTCATATTTTGGTTGAGTTTTTAGGATCTTTCATATAGAGTATCATGTCATCAACAAATAATAACAATTTAACTTCTTCCTTTCCTATCTTTATTCTTTTTATTTCTTTCTTTTGTTTAATTGCTGTGGATAATGTTTCCAGCACTATATTGAACAATAGTGGTACTAGTGGACATCCTTGTCTTGTTTGTGATCTCAATGTGAACATTTTCAGTTTCTGATAATTTAGTACAATGTTGGCTGTGGGTTTCTCATAAGTAGCTTTTATTAGTTTGAGATAATGTTCATCTTTTCCAATTTTCAGTAGGGTTTTGATGATGAATGCATGTTGATGATGAATGGGTGTTAGATTTTCTGCATCTATTGAGAGGAGTATATGGTTATTGCCCTTGAGTATGTTAATATAGTGCATTATGTTTATTGATTTAGGTATGTTGAACCATCCTTACATCCTTGGGATGAATCCAAATTGGGCAATGTGTGTGATCTTCTTGGTGATTTTCTGTATTCTGTTTTCCAGCATCTTATTGAAGACTTTTGTATCTATATTCATTAGGGAGATTGGACTCTTTTTTTCCTTAGGTCTTTCTTTGCTTTTGGAGTCAATGTAATGTTTGCTTCCTAAAGCAAACATTCATTGCTTTAGTCCAATGAATGAATTTGGGAGGATTGCTAACATTTTGATTTCATTGAAGACTTTGAGAAGTAGTGGCATTAACTCTAAAAAGTTTGAAGAATTCAGCAGTAAAACCATCAGGACCAGGAGTTTTCTTTGTTGGTAGGTTTTCATTACATTTTCAGTTTCACAGATTGATATTGGTGTGTTTACATTTTTAAATCTTCTTTGTTCAAGCTTAGAGGTTCATATGTGTCTAGGAATCTACTCATTTCTTCTAAATTTTCCATCTTATTGGAGTACAGGTTGTCAAAGTAGGTGTTTATTATCCTCTGGAGTTTTGCTGAATCTGTGGTGATTTCTCTCATTCAATTCCTGATAGCATGAATGGTAGCCTTTTTCTTCCTTTGTTTGATAAGGTAGACTAAGGGTCTGTCAGTTTTGTTTATCTTTTGAAAGAACGAATATTTGCATTCATTGATTTTTTTCAATTTTTTCTTAGTCTCTGTTGCATTAATTTCTGCTCTGATCCTCATAATTTCCTTCTTAGTCCAAGCTTTGTGTTTCTCTTTGTTCTCTTTTTCTAATAGCTTGAGGTACAATATTACCTTATTTATTTGAGCTTGCTCTATTTTCCTGGTGTAGGCATTCACTGCTATGAATTTCTCTCATAGAACTGCTTTCATTGTGTCCTTTGTATTCACATATATTTTATTGGGATTATTATTTACTTGTAGAAACTAAATTCTTCTCTAATTTTTTGTTTGACCCATTGGTCATTTGATTTCTAAGCGTTTTTAATGATCTTGGAATTTCTTTTGCTATTTAACTCCAATTTCAAGGCCATATGATCTGACAGCATACAAGGGACAACTTCAATCCTTTGCATTTACTTAAACGTGCTTTATGAACAAGCATGTAGTCTACTTCGGAGAATAACGCATGAGCTGCTTAGAAGAAAATATATTCTGACTTTGTGGGGTGAGATACTTTGAAGGCATCTATTAAATCCACTTGATTAAAAGTTTGTTTCAGTTCAAATATTTCATTATTGATTTTTTTGTCCAGTCAATCTGTCTATTTGTGACACTAGGGTATTGAGTTCCCTACTACTGTTGCATTAGTATTGTTCTGACTTTTCATGTCCATTAATTTTTTTAATTTAGTTGGATGCACTAGAATTTGGTTCATAAATATTTATAAGTGTCATCTGTTTTTCTTGGATTATTCCCTGCATGAGGATGTAGTGTCCTTCTTTTTCTTTCTTAAGTAGTTTCAGTTTGAAATCTATTTTTAAAAATTGAAATCTTTATTGGTACATTACGTATAAACATCATGATTGTACTCTATAATGGGGATTTGTACCAGTATAAGACACAACTTAATTCTCATTTTTTCCCATAGCCCTACCCACCCTACCACCCCCCAATATACATACAATTTGTTTCCTTTCTTTTTTGTTATAATCTCATCATTTTTCCCCCTTCACCCATTTTACATTGAGCATTTTCTATTTCACAATATATAACATACAATTCTAGGACTCATTTACATCTTTATTTTCTCATACCAGAGAAAAGATACGATATTTACCTATCTGTGACCTATTTATTTCACTTATGAGGATATCCTCAAGGTATGTCCATTTAAGTATAAATGATTCAAATTTATCATTCTATTTTGTTTTTAAATAGGATAGCCATTCCTGCTTTTTTGCTGTTTCCTGCTGCATAAAAATTGTTTTGTATCCGTTTACTTTCAGTCTATGGCATTCTTTTCAAATTAGAAATGTTTCTTACATGCAGCATACTGTAGGGTCTTCCTTTTTAAATCATTCAGTCTGTTTGTGTCTTTAATTGGCACTTTGAGGCCATTGAAATTAATGGTTATTATTGATATGGACTCATTTCGCCCTGTCATGATGTTTTCCTGTTCTTGGCTATTTTATTCTTTGCTTTTGCCCCTTTCCATTTAGTTTCTTGCCTTTCCCAATGAGTTCACTCATCTGGGTTTATGACATTGTATTTTTTCTAAGATATTCTTTAGAATATTTTGGAATGCAGGCTTTTTATGTGTGAAGTTTTTCATGTGTTCTTTGTCATGGGAATATCTAATTTCCTTGTCGATTCTGAAAGATAATTTTTCAGGATATATTAACCTAGGTTGGAGGTTGTTTTCCTTTAAAGCTTGAAGTACTTCACTCCAGGCTCTCCTTGCCTTGAGTATCTGCGTTGAAAAGTCTGCTGTGATCCTGATGGGCTTTCCACTGTATGTGGTTGTTTCTTTTGCCTAACATTTTCAATACCTTGGATATATATATATATATATATTTTTTTTTTCAATACCTGTTGGATATCTGTAATTTTGATAATTATATGCTTAGGTGTAGATTATTTTTATTATGGGAACTTGGAGTTTTATATGCCTCACTTATGTCTGTGTGAAGTTCTTCTCATTTTCCTGTGAAGTTTTCTGCCATCATATTTGTGAATAGGTTTTACACTTGATCTTAGCCAAAAGGCTGAGAAGCGATTGTGGATAGGTTTTAAAAAATATCTTTTGCACTGTTGCCTGCTTCCTCACTGACTCCAAAAATTGTTATGTTATTCTTCTTTGTATCATCTAGAAGCTGTTAGATTGATTTCTCATGGTCACTCACCATTTTCCAGAAATCATTGCTTTCCTGTTCATTGGCTGCAGTCTTATCTTCTGGGTTTGAAATACAGTCCTCACATTCAGTCATCTTATTTTTTAAACTTTCATTGGAGTTTTTAATCACCTGGAACTCTTTTTGAAGCTGTTTAACAGGCTCCATTGTTTTTGTAATCTGAGATTCTAGCATGTTCTTGATTTCTTCTTAAATTATATATTAATCATACTGTGGACAGTATCTTGGTTTTTATCTCAGAATTCACTTCTTATTTCCATTTTACTAGATCTTTTTTTGTTAATGTCTCAGACAGTTCTGGTGATTAAACTTCAGTTTGCTCTATTTCCTTTTTCCTTGCATTCCCCTGTGGTGATTGTCTTTGTATGTGGGTTTTTGAATTTTTTCTCGTATCTATTCCTTTGTCATTGCTGATGTTATTGGTTTAATTCCTTGCCTGCTCTATGAGCAATATTTGTTGCAGGTTTTTTTCTTCCTAATATTTGGATCCCTCGGGAGACTGTTACTTCCTGGATTATCCTCCTTGGATCTGTAATGGCCCTTAAGTACTGTCAGTTCTAGCACGCTAGGGGAGGTATTTGAACAGAACACTCACATTATCTTTGTTGACATAATACAATTGGTATCATTAAGAGTATCAAACACAGTGCAGGAAATGATAAGTTTTGGCAACTATTATTCTGATAAATTTTACCTCATGAGTTACATCTGTGACCATATGCCAAAATTTAGAACTAACCATAAATGTTTTTACAACATACAGGTCCTTCAATATAGCACCCCTACCTTTTGGAAATAAAAGGCCACTGGGGAGTGACTGAAGTAGAGAGACAGAAGGAGAAGTAGAGATTATTAATAGGGTTAGAGGATCTATAGAGATCACATCAACCTCAGAAACTTTATAGATGGTGGAAGACAATACATACTGAAGGGACAAATACAAGATAGAATGATTACAAACCACAGGACCCCCTAAAAACTTTGTATTCCCTCCTATGATAATACAGAAAGAAGATAAATTAGGGAAGATTGAAATCTTTTAACTTCTATGTACTAATTGTAATTCTAACTGGAAGAAGAGAATGAAGGAACAACAGAATAGGAGAACCCAGTAGCATCAGGCAAGCAGGAGACTATTTTCTCTATTCTGTAAAAACAAGAGCAGTTGAAAGGTGAAAAACCTTGAAATTTGAAAGATTCAGCCACAGCAGAGCAATGAAAAAAGAATATTAGGTTAAAAAAATAACAACAACAATAAAGCTAAAAGCTCTACCGAAATGGCTCTCCACAGTGTGGATCTGTTTTCCCCTATAGATATTATGGGCAGTAGCATGCAGACTGAAGTTGATTAAGTCACAGGAAGACAGCCATCATCCCTTGTCTAACTTCTGAGTTCAGTGCTTGAGCTCAGCCCAATGAACTCTTGCAGGCTTGAACTCTGAAAGAGTCCAAGATCTTGGCTGGTGATTTAGCTCAATGGTTCTGGTGCTTGCCTTGCAAGTGCAAGGGCCCAGGTTTGATCCCTGTAATCACATATAACAATACTGGGTGTGATGATTCATGCACACCAGCAATCAGCACTGCATACCACAGTGCCAGGTTTGCTGGCTCATGCCTATAATCTCAATACTTGAGACGCAGAAGCAGGAGTATTGTTGTGATTTTGAGGCTTGCCTGGGCTACATAGTGAGCTCAGGTCCAGCCTGAACTATAAAGTGAGACCCTGTCTCAAAAACAAAAACAAAAACAAATACAAAACAAAAAAAGAGTCCAAGATCTTGCCAGTGGAATTGACTCACCTAACTTTCTGATGACTGTAGTCAAAAGGATTCCTTCAGTCTTCCAGAGAGTGTTTTTTAATCATGGTGGACTGGGCAAAGGAACACACTGAAAACCTTTCCTAGGTTCCAGTTCTGCTGCTGCACTTGTTCAGTGTTTGCAGACAAGTAGGTGGTGTCTCTGGAGGCCCCTCCCCCATTGAACAGTCATGTCTAGTATAGCCCACAGGGATATGGAGATTCTGTGGCCTCTGATTTTAGCCCAGTGGCGCAAAAGCTGAAGGCAGAGCACTGTCTTATGGTGCCCAGGGCCTTTTGTATTGGGGCTTGCTGTACTTCGGTCTCTATACCACTTTCCCAGTCTGGTCCACGAAGAATGGAGAGTCTTTCATTCTTTTCTAACAAGATGACCTTATTGGTACATTTGATACATCCACTATGATCACATTCAACTTTGAGAATTTGTACCTGTAGATGATACATCTTGATTTTCATTTTTCCCCCTTTTCCATGCCCCTGTACAATCTCCACACCCCAAATACAAACTTCGTTTCCTTCTTTTTTTAAGTATCAGATTTTTTCTTTTCCTTCTTTATTTTCTTGTACCTTTCCTTTTACTTTTGCATGTTTTCTATTTTGGTTATCTAATATACATTTTGGCATTAATTTATAATTTCAGCTTTTCACACTAACAAAAACATACAATATTTACACATCTGTAGTCTATTTATTTCACTTATGAGTATGTCCTCAAAGTATATTCGAATATCAGTGATTGAACTTTATCATTGATTGTAGCAGAGCAATATGCCATTTTATAAAAAAACTCACATTTTCTTTTTAAAAAATTTTTAAAAAATCTTTATTGGTACATTACATATATGCATCATGATTGCACTCCATAATGGGGATTTGTACCAGTATAAGACACAACTTAATTCTCATTTTTTCCCATAGCCCTACCCACCCTACCACCCCCCCATATACATAAAATTTGTTTCCTTAATTTTTTGTTACAATCTCATCATTTTTCCCCCTTCACCCATTTTACATTGAGCATTTTATATTTCACAATATATAACATACAATTCTAGGACTCATTTACATCTTTATTTTCTCATACCAGAGAAAAGATGCAATATGTACCTATCTGTGCCCTATTTATTTCACTTATGAGGATATCCTCAAGGTATGTTCATTTAAGTAGAAATGATTCAAACTTATCATTTTTTATGGCAGAGTAATACTCCATTCTGTAGAAGAACCACAGCTTTTTTTTTTTTTAATTTTTAAATCTTTATTGGTACATTACATATACGCATCATGATTGCACTCCATAATGGGGATTTGTACCAGTATAAGACACAACTTAATTCTCAATTTTTCCATAGCCCTACCCACCCTACCGCCCCCCCATATACATAAAATTTGTTTCCTTACTTTTTTGTTACAATCTCATAATTTTTCCCCCTTCTCCCTATTTTATGTCAATGATTTTGGAATATAAAAATGAAGTAGAAAGTAAAACATTCCTAAAAAAAAATTAAAAAAAGCTGCAGTACAACAAATGCTAAAAGACGTCCTTCAAGTTGAAACAAACAGATGCTTGGGGTTGAGAGTGTAGCATGTTTTAGGTCCTGAGTTTGATCCCCAGCATTGTGGATGAGAAGGAAGGAGAGAGAGACAGACAGACAGACAGACAGACAGAGGCAGAGAGGCAGAAACAGATAGATGTAGACACAAAAAGGCAGACAAAGAGACAGAGACAGACAGAGAGATATAGAGAAGAAGGAAATGAATAAGGAAAGAAAAAAAGAGGAAAGAAAGAAAGGGAAGGAAGGACAGACTACTATGTTCTCTCACTGGAGCCTATTCTTTTTTATACTTATACTTGGCCCCAACTTGCTCTGAAGACCCTGTTTCTCTTCCCATATTTAATAAATGAAAAACTTTGCTACTTGAGAAAAATTGTTAGTTGTCTTTTTTTTAAAAAAGTTTTTTGAAACAGGGTCTCACTTTGTAGTTCAGGCTGGTCCTGAACTCAACCTTCAACTCAACAATCCTCCTGCCTCTGCCTCCTGAGTGTTGGGATTACAGGTGTGAGCCACCACGCCTGGCACTGTGGTATGTGGTACTGATTGCTGGTGGGCACGAGCCACTTGATCGGCATTGTTGTATGTGGTTACTGGGGATTGAACCTGGGCTCTTGGGCTTGCAAGGCAGGCTCAGGAACCATTAAATTAAATCCCCTGCCCTGTTATGCTTGTCTTGACACATTCTTTCTTAAGGACAGAAAGAACCTAGAAACCATTCCTACAAGGAGTCTCCAGAATCCCGAATTCAGTAACATATTTGGCTTAACCAGCGAGGCATGTATTTTTATTTCTCTCTAAAATCTATGGTCAAGAGAAGCATTTTACTTCCCCTCTGTCTCCCCACAGTAAAGCTCCAAAAGGAAGCTGAGGAATTTAGGAAGTTTTCTCATGGTATTGAAAACAGCTTCCTAGTATGTACCACCATGTAGGATGGTGGAAGGAATGTTCACAGCCTCTGTATTTGTCCCAGAGTGTAAGAGGCCAATAGACTTGTCTCAGATTCATCCTCCTTTTTCTTTCTTCTCTTTCCTGTTTTTGGCCACTCATTGCAATGAAAATCAGCCAGAGAGCCTGATATTAACTCAGTCACTGAACAGATCACTCAGGTTATGTGTGTTTGATGCAGAGTTTAATGTTTGTGATACTTTACTCAGCTTTCTCACTCTTTTGGGAAAAACAGCTATTGGTTACCTGATCACTTGCCTAAGCAACTGCCTTCCCCATTTTACACTTGTTTGGTCCCCAAGACTCATCTGTTCTTTCCCCCTAGATGATCTTTTATCTTTGAGTAATATCAGTGAATCACCTTACAGACATTCAGCAACTGTAACTTGGAACTATATGCCTGATTGTCTGAGCACTACAAAGGAAAAGCCAGTAAGGCTCAACTCAACTCAGGTGAATCTGAGTATACTCAAGTAGAGACATCCTAGTTGTTAAGGTTTTAAAATTATTAATTTGGGGCTAATAACACATTATCAATGCCACAAATTACTATTTTGTATGTTGTAAAACCATTTTCATATATTTACAAATTCTGTCATTTAAATTACATGCACTAAAAAACACTTGCTGTCTAGCATCTTACTTTGCTTCCCTTCCCTTTTTCTTTTTCCATGCAGAAAATGTTTGAGTCAAATAAATGTATTGGATGAATCCAGAGGCCTCCAGGGTAAAACTAACCAGTGCAATTAAGCATTGGTTGCTGTGCATTACTACAGCTGGTGAGTGACTCTAGACCAAGAAACTGCAGTGCCCTCTGGATACAGTGCTTGGTTGGACATTATTTGAGGGAAAGGTCAACTGAACCTGGAAATCAGAGCAGCTGGGATGCTTCATCTCTGGGCTCCCACTGTCAAAATACCACAGTGAGTGGGAGAAAGAACCACAGGAGTCCAGGATTAAGAAGCTATGGTGAGGGCCGGGGAGTTAGCTCAGTGGTTCTGGCGCCTGTCTTGCAAGCGCAAGGACCTGGGTTCGATTCCCCGGTAACCACATAACAATACTGGGTGTGGAGACCCACACCCAGCACCAACCAGTACCACATACCACAGCGCTGGGCGTGGTGGCTCACGCCTGTCATCCCAGCACTCGGGAGGCAGAGGCAGGAGGATTGTGATGTGAGTTTGAGGCTGAGCTCAGGGCCAGCCTGAACCACAAAGCAAGACCCTGTCTCAAAAAACCTAAAAAAAAAAAAAAAGAAGCTATGGTGAGGCTGGCAAGAAACCCCCACAGGGCTATAAGACAAATGATTCAAGACCCAGCCTCATGACCAGAGGTCAGGGTCGGCCTGAACCACTGTCAATTTGAAAGCACTTGAACTGGTATCCCACCCTAATTGTGCTGCAGGATTACTAGGATTATCTAGCATGGATCTGGGCTCTTACTGCCTCCTCAGTCTACCAGCAAGAGCAGAGGCATGGCCTGAATTAGACACTACCGCAGAACTGCAGACCCCAGAAGATAATCAGGGGTTTGAAATCACAGAGAATTTTCTTTTCTTGTAGGCTTTTTTTTCTGTGTTGTTCACTTTTCAAATTATTTTTGTTGGGGACCAACAAGTGAGTTGGATCCTGTAGAGTCCATATAACTTGCTTGAAGAGCACACAAGTTAATTTTACAAACCAAGGACTTTCTGGTTGTGTGTGGGAAAACTCATAAGTACAGCACCTCGAGGGCAAGATAACTGCTGCTGAGGACAATGCACAGAACATAGGCATCTGGGTAGAGAGAAGGAAGGCTCTGTTCCCCATTCATCTTGTTCCCATCACTCAGTAATTATGCATTTACTGACATCTACTGGCAGTGGTTGTTCCATGACTGTCACATGACCCCCACATCCCGTGCTTTTGGCTTTCTAGTAAAAACGTATTAACCTGGAGATTGTTGAGAGTGTGCACTAGGGGCATACCTCCCTTGTATTCTAAATTGTTGCCTGTGTCTCCTTTATCCTTTGTCATATCCTCACCTGTGTGACTGAGAATCTGATCAGCCTTCAGTAGTTTTTGTTTTTTCCACAGTGTAAACATTGTTTTTGGTTTTTGTTTATGTTTTGCTCTTGCTTTTTATTTCTTAGCTCTTTCTTTCCTTCCTATCTTCTTCAGTGTAGTGAAGCTTGGGTAATCTTGCTTTGTCTTCAGCGTCACTTCTTATATTTTCTTTTTTATTTCTCTATTTTTTCTTCTAGTCTCTTAAATTTTCTTGCCTTAGCATAAAATTACTCTATTAAGGGGATATTTACTATATACAAGTTTCTCATTTGTCCTAGATTTTGTTATATAACTATAAATTTTGCACCTTTAGTTAAAGTTGACAAATATTAGTTACCACAATTTGTCACTTTCCAGTCTGTACATGATGCTATTGTTATTATTGATTATACTACTTTAACCAAAGTGACATAACTGAGTTCAATGGATCTATTTTTTATAGCAATACCTACATTGTCTGAGGATCATCAACTTTACTATTGTGTAGTATCAAAAAATTGAGTGCTGGGCCAAGGAAGCAGCCACATTTTATCCCTTATAAATTTAATTGGCAGGAGTTGGGGCAGACTCAAAAACCAAAAGCCAATTACACGTAGAAAATATTTCTGAAAAGTAATCATTTCCTAATAAGGTCTCTGTAATTATAATAAACTATCTTATGCAATTTATCATGGTCAACACAGAAAACTAGTAAACAACAATAAAAAAGGAAATGAGAAAACACGGAATCAATGTGAAACTCATAATTTGCAATTCATATAAAGCAAACCAAGGGGAAATTAGGTTGGAAGAAATCAAAAGACATCCAGCTGAACTTTATTAAATGGTATCAGCAAAAGTACTGGAAAAGATCGATAAGTTTTAAACAAAAACAATGGAGGTAATTAAAGAGATGACAAATATACTGAAGAAATGCTTAGTGAGTCTAGAGTAGATAGAGGTAAAACAAGAGGAGCTTAAGAAAGTCATGGAAACCATGCTCAATATAAAAAAGAACTTGATTCTATAAAACAGACTGAAATGGATATCCAAGAGATTAAAAATTCAACTGAAAGTATGCAAAACAGAATCAACCAATGTGAAGATAGAAATCAGATACAGAAGACAGTTGTGGTTCACAAACCTCAAATAAAAGACTTCTAAAAATAGCAAGGGAACACAAAAAATCAATCCAGCATCTGCTAGATGATGCAAGGAAAACTAATATAAAACTAATTCGATCAATGAAGAATCAGAAGTTAACATAAAGTACATAAAAAAGCTATCCACAAGAGTAATAGCAGAACATTTCCAAGCATGAAAACGACTTTTACATAGAGTTGAGTTGTACAGTACTTTAGATTGTCATGATCAGAAAATTAAAAACACATTAAAGCATATCCTAGTTAAATTCCAGAAATTCAACATGAGAAAACAATACAAAAATTATTAGAAGAAAAAACCAAGTCTCTTTTAGAGGAAACCTCATCAGAATCACAGAAGACTTTCAACTCAAACCCTTAAGACAAAGAGAGTGGAGGGGAAATTATCCCAAGCCTTAAAAGATAACAACATTCAACAAAGATTTATGTTCAATGAAAAATTATTTTTCAAAACTGACAGAGAAATAAGATAATTCAATGACAAAGACACCTGAAGAAATTCGTGATCACAAAACCAATATTCCAAAACATATATTGTAGAAAAAAGGCAGTGATGACAACAATTTCTTGAATTGTAATAGAATGAGTTCACCAGGACCAACAGGTTTAAGTCATCAGACAAGGCAAGAAATTAAATACAGTGGGAAAATTTTTTAAAAAGAGCCAACAACAGGAAAAGAATATGACAAAGACAAGTTGATACATGTCAGTTGTAATCATCAGTCAAAAGAAACAGATTGGCATGACTGGCAAGAAACAAGTCCAAAAAGAAACATATTTAATTCAAAATAAAATGAATACATTTAAACTCAAAGAAAGGAAAACAATAATTCATGCAACAAGAATCCAGAAAGAAAGCAGAGGTAGCTATATGAAACCAGGACTGATCAGAAGAGACAAAGGACACCCTCATAAGTGAAATAAACAGGTCACAGATGTGTAAATATTGCATCTTTTTCTCTGGTATGAGAAAATGAAGGTATAAATGAATTGTAGAATGTATGTTATATATTGTGAAATAGAAAATACTCAAAGTGAAATGGGGTGAAGGGGTAAATAATGAGAGGAAAAATAATGAGATCATAACAAAAAAGAAAAGAAACAAAGCTTTGTATATAGGGAGTGGGGGTGGTAGGGTGGGTAGGGCTATGGGAAAAAATGAGAATTAAGTTGTGTCACATACTGGTACAAATTCTCAGTGTTGAGTATAATCATGATGTGTATATGTAATGTACCAATAAAGATTTCAATTTAAAAAAAGAAGAGACAAAGAGGAAGATTCACATACTGTACATCTAAGATATTCTAATAGACTCAATAATTGAAAAAAAAGGAGACAAAGAGGGTCAGTACATACCTGTCAGAGGGAAAAGCCAACCAGAAGAGATAACAATTCTACATACGTATGCATCGTATGGCAGCACACTCAACTAGATAAAACAAACATTAATGGATATGAAAAATCAGATAAGTACCAATAAAGTTGTAATGAGAGAACTCAATACCCCACTGTCAAAAATGGACAGATCAATGAGAACAAAACCAAAGAAACATCAAAGCTGAACGAAACCTTTAATAAATGGACTTACACATGTACAGAGTGTTCCACCCTATCTCAATAGCTTACAAAAAACTCTCCAAAATAGATCACAATTAGCCAATAAAGTACATTAAGGTAAATGTAAAAACAAAAATAAAGAAAGAAACCAAAGAAAAGAAATTATCACATGCGTATTATGAGATCATAGTGCAATGAAATTGAAAGTCAATGGCAAAAGAAGCCACAAAAACAACATAAATACATGAAAGCTAGCAACTTTCCAAACAAACAGTGGATCATAGATGAAGTTAAAGACAAAAATGAGACAGTTTTTACAATTAAACAATATACTGGAACTTATGAGACCCAATAAAAACAGACCTATAAGAAAATTTACAAGGATGAATTCACAAATCATAAAAAAACAAAATGAGTTTAAATAAATAACCTAATGTTGAACCTAAAGGTTTTAGAAAAATAAGAACAAGTTAAACCCAAAGCTTTTATGAGGGAAGAAGTTATAAATATCCAGCAGAAATTAATACATTTGAGACTAAGGAAACAATGCAATGAATCAATGCCTCAAAGAGCTGGTTCTTTGAAAGATTAAATACAATAGACAAACACATACCTAACTTTATCAAAAAAGGAAAGAAAACATCCAAATCTATGCAATTAGAAAAGAAAAGAGGAACAATGTTGAGATTGTAACAAAAAAGTAAGGAAACAAATTTTATATATATGGGGGGGGTGGTAGGGTGGGTGGGGCTATGGGAAAAAATGAGAATTAAGTTGTGTCTTATACTGGTACAAATCCCCATTATGGAGTGCAATCATGATGTGTATATTTAATTTACCAATAAAGATAATAAAAAAAATAAAATAAAAAATAAAAAAAAGAAAGAAAAGAAAAGAGGAATACCACAAGACACTGCAGAAATCCAGAAGATTTTGAATGATTACTTTGAGTATCTGTATTCAAAAAATATGGAAAACTCAAAAGAAATATACAGATTCCTTACTACATATGAGTTACCAAACCTGAATCAAGAAGACAGAAAATTATAAATAATCCAATATCAGTCAATGAATTTGAAGAAGTAATTTCAAAAAACTGTAGACAAAAAAAGGCCAGTTCCTGAAAGATTCATTGCTTAATTATATAAGAACTTTAGACAAGATCTGTGCCACTATTCTTCAAACTCTTTAATGAAATTGAAAAGGAATCAATACTTCCAAATTCATTCTTGAAAGCAAGCATTATCTTGATATCAAAACTATAAAAGGATCTAAACAAAAAAGAGAACCATAGGTCAATCTTAATGAATATAGGTGCAAAAATCCCCAATAAAATATTAGCAGAGACTGCAATAAATTATCAAAAATACTATACAACATAACCAACACAAATCCATCTAAGGAATGCAGGGATGATTCAACACAAGTAAATCAATAAATGTAGTGCACCACATTAACTCACTGGAAGAGTTGGAAGAGTTGTTGGAAGAGTTCCAACAAGAACCAAGGACAAAAACCACATGATCATCTCAATACATTAAACAAAATCCAACACTCATTCATTATGAAAAAAACCCCACAAAAATGAGATAGAAAGTCTTTATCTCAATCTGATAAAAGCCATCTATGACAAATCAACAACCACCATTATACTAAAGGGCCAAATACTGGTACTTTTTACTGTAAATCAGAAAGAAGACATGGATGGTCATTATCACTACTCTTGTTTAACATAGTGCTGGCAACATTAGCCAGACCAATGAGACAACTGAAAGAAATAAAAGGAATAAGCATAGGAAAGGAAGCAGTTAAATTACCATTATTTGAGATGACAGGATACTCTACATAAAAGTATCCAAAATTCCACCAAAATACTCCCAGAATGAATAATCAAATTCAACATTATGGCATAATACAAAGTCAGCAATAAAAAATCAGTAGCATTTTCTACACTAATAACAAACTCAATGAGAGAGCAATTAGAGAAACAACACATTCACAATAGTGTCAAGAAAATGAAATACTTAGGAATCAATCTAAGGAAGTGAAAAATCTATACAATGAAAACTACATACTCTGAAAAAGGACATTGAGGTGAGTATCAGAAAATGGAAAGATAAGGCTGGGGATTTAGCTTAGTGGTTCCAATGTCTCCCTGACAAGTACAGGGTCCTGAGTTTGAACCAGGGTAACTACATACCACAATGCTAGGTGTGGTGGCTCACGCCCACCAGCAATCAGTACCACACACCACAGTGCCAGATGTGGTGGATATGCCTGTAATTCCAGCACTTGGGAGGCAGAGGCAAGAGGATTGCTAAGTCTGAGGCTAGCCTAGGCTCCATAGTGAGCTCAGGGCCACTTTGAACTACAAAGTGAGACCTTATCTAAAAAAAAAAAAAAAAAAAAAGTCAAGCCAATAGAATGAAAATGATCATACTCCCTAAACTATTTTACACATTTAATGCAATTCCAATCAAAATACTAACAGCATACCTGAAAGAATTAGAGAAAAGCATTATAAAATTAATGTGAAATCAGAAGAAATCTAGAATAGCAAAAGCAATTCTGGGCAACAAGTGCAACAGGAGAAGAATCATGATCTCAAATTTGAAGTTATATTGCAAAGCAATTGTAATAAAAACAGCATAGTTCTGGTAAAAAAAAAAAAACAAACAAAAACCTCATACACCCCCACCCCTCAGGATCAGTGGAACAAGCAGAAGATGAATGTCTACAAATATAGTCAGCTATCTTAGCTGTGACAGGGCGCCAAGAACCTTCACTGAAATAAAGATAACTTCTATGATAAATGTTGCTGGAAAAACTGGCTTTCTGTATGGCAAAAATGGAATCTAGATTGATATTTCTCACCATGTATTATAACAAAATCAAAATGGGTCAAAGGATATAAATATTAAACAGAAATATTTAATCTGTTGCAAGATAGAATAGGTAAAACTCTGGGACATATAAATGTAGGCAGATTTTATGAACAAAATCCTGATCACACAAGAAATACTATATAGAATCAAAAACTGGGATTATATTAAATTAAAAAGCTTCTGCACAGCAAAAGAAACCACCAACAGAGCGAAGAGACAACCCACAGAATGAGAAATGTTTTTTATTACCTATTCCTCTGAGGACTAACATCTACAACATATAAAGAACTAGAAACAAAACAAAACAAAACAAAAACCAGAGTCCCAAATTTAAAGACTCAATCCAAAAATAAGTATCTGAAATGAAAACACACTTGCCAGATAAGAAGTACAAGCAGCAAATAAACATATGAAAAAATGTTCAACAGCAATGGTAATTCAAGAATCACAAATTAAAACAATACTGAGATTCTGTCTCACCAGAAAGAATGGCTATCATCAAGACAATAACACATAATGGTGACGCTGTGGGGCAAAAGGAACCCTTCACTGTTGGTGAGAATATAAACTGGTATAACCATTACTGAAATCAGGATAGAGATTCCTCAAAAGTTTAAAACTAGATGTTCCATTTGAGCCAGCTGTTCCTTTTCTGAGTATCTTACTTAAAGAGTTAAAGCAATCATACCATACTGATATAAGCATCCCTATGTTTAGAGCAGCACAATTTAAAAGAGCTAAATCTTGGAAACAGCACATATGCCCATAAAAAGATGAATAGAAAAAGAAAATGTGATATTTACAGACAATGGATTATTACTCTGCTATAAGGAATGATAAACTTGAGCCATTTGTAGGAAAATGGGTGTACCTAGAGACCATAATTTGAAGAGAAAAAAAATCAGACATCCAAATTTAATTCACTGGTTCTCTTGTATGAGAAAACTAAAGGGCAAACTAGAAGCATAATAGATTGATATTGGGAAGTGATAGCAATCATATGGGAAGGATAAGAAGGGAGGGGGCAGGGAAGAGAAGGAAAGGAAGAGAAAAAAGAATAGAAGGAAAAATAGAAACAAAACTTTTGTAAATGGGGAAGGGAAGAAGCGATGAGTGCAGAGGAGGGGAATGGGAATAAAGAGAATTATCATATACTACATTGAGGTACACATTCCTTTTGAAGAATATAATTGGTATGTATGAGAAATATGTACTACTAATAATAGAGAGTTAAAAATACAAAAAAATCTATTAATAGAATGGTACAGTAAATTAAAACTAACTGGCATTTTCTGTAATATGGTGTAATGAGACTTGGCAAATTCTCATAGTTTTCTGTTATCCAAAAATGCTTTTTTAAAAATCTTCAGTCTTGCCCAACAGATTTGATGGTCATGGAAATATTGGTGGTCAGTATTTTCTATTCTGTATTTTAAAGAAATTGTTCTGTTTTCTTTTAGCTGCTATTTCTAGTGAGAAATCTGTTAGCCTGTGCATTGCTTTTCTCCTGTATAAACATATCATTTTCTTATTGCTATTTTATGCATTTTTCTCTTTATTTTTTAATTTCAGCATGTTGGTCATAATGTAACTACATGTTGGATTGTTTTTATTTTATTTTTGAATACATCTTTTTATAGTATTTGTTGTGTTTATTGCATTTATTAGTTCACGTCTTTCCCCAAATTTTAGGAAATTTTAACTGTTACTTTTTAAAATAGTTTTCTGTCCCATTCTCTCCTTTTAAAAATCCTGTCTTATGGGGTCATAAATACTGATATATTTGAATATTAATTGCTATGAGTTCTGAGGAAGTGTTTATTTTTCCTCAATTTTCTGTATTTCAAATTGGACAGCCTACTGATTTACCTTCAAGTTCACCATCTCTTCTACAGTTTCCAACTTGGTGTTAAGAATGTATAGAAAAGTTTTCAAACTATTTCAAAAGCTGTATGTATAGCTCAGTTGAAAACAGTTGTCTAGCATGTGTGAGGTCTTGGATTACATTCCCAGCACCACAATTACTTTTTTTCAGTTATGCATTTTTCAATTCCAAAATTTTAATAGTTTTTAAAAAGTTTGTATTTCCTCTGCTCCACATTCATGAATCACATTTTAAATAAATCCTATTCAATGATACACACACAAACACACATGTAAAACACACACACACACACACACACACACACACACACACACACACACACACACTGATACCAGCTGGCTGCGGTCAGTATCATAAAATGCAACACTCCTGACATTAATGGTGATTATTTTTTGATGAGCCACTGAAGTAGTAAGGAAACTCCAAATGGCGTTGTATATTCATTATGGAAAAATGGCTTTTAGTAGAAAAGAAATAAGTGGAATCATATATCACATCACATGCTGGCATATTTATCTGTGGGCACAGAGTAGAATTTTTACTGCTTTAGAGGATATTTTGCATGATAGCCTTGTAGTTCTCACCAGGAAGCTCTTAATGCAGTGATATTTGGCCTAATAATCTGACTACAGATGAGTGTGTGCAATACATGTTAGAGTAACTTCTTTGGAGAAAGAACTTTACATATGCCACAATTCACTATCCTGCCCTGTAGTTTAACATGGATTCGGGCATACAGCAGGCATAAAATAAATCTACCTCTTCAGGGTTATATTGTTAAGTTCTTGCTAGTATTAAACAAGTTTTCTTCTTCTACCTCACTTATCAACATGCTATCTTCCAGAGTAATTGGATGGCACTGGAGGAAAATTTGTCTGTTTTATCTGTCATGTTTTTAGAAGGTAATCTAGAGAAGTAAAACTGTTTTATTTTAAGATATAGTAACATATCTCATCCTTTTTTGTTTTTAAAGAGCATTTCAGCATGACTTAATCTCTTGAGGACCTGTATGAGGTGGAGCAAAGAGAATTTCAAGTAAAGCTGAAAAGAATACTTTTTGGAGGGGAAAAAGTGCAAAGATCAAGTTTAATAGTCTAGTACTGGCCGTGCTCCAGAACTACAGCATACTATAATCCCAATACAACATTTGTATTTTCTTATTTACCCAATTTCCGTGAGTTCATTAATTCATCACTGTAGGGAAAATAACTGAGACTCTCAAAGCACACAACAAATTAGTTTAAGACTTGAAGAAATTATAAACAAAGAAGGCAGCTTGGAATAACAATAACAAAATAGTAGTAAGCTACCATTTCTTGAGCAGTCTTTATTCCAAGGATTCTTTTGAACCTTTATCTGATCCTTGCCACAACCTTGTGAATAATAGATATAATTTTCTCCCATTTCACAAACGAAGAAACCATGGCATAGAAAAATTAACTTGCACAAAGTTGCACATTGCAAAGCTAGGATTCATTCCAGTTGGTGTGGCTCCAGTATCCAAATTTCTTAATTAATCATATAAAATAAAAGCCTATCTGATTCCAACAACCTACTCCTCACTCCTTCTACTCGTACCATCTGCTCAGAGCTTAGGTTGGAAAATACTAAAGAATAGTACAGAGAAAAATTTTGAGCTATAAAGGATTCAAGCAATCATCTAATCTGATTGCCAGAATACCATGGTTACCATGTTGCTATGATTAAACGTCTTTATTTTTATACTTCATCCATCAGTAGCACAATCATTTCCTTAAGGTGGCTATATCTAGCAGAGTTTTTTAGTAATAATCAATAGGTACTAATTCTGGCTAATTTGACCAGGAAAATAATTTGTTAAAGTATTGGGTAAGAATTTTTTAATTTTGCTAAGCTTAATGAGAGTATTAAAGATTATCTATCTGTCTATCTATCTATCTACCTATCTATCCATCTATCTGTCTGTCTTTATCTTAAGATGATCAGTAAAATATGGCTAAAATGATAAAAAATGATAAGTTTGAATCATTTCTACTTAAATGGACATACCTTGAGGATATCCTCATAAGTGAAATAAATAGGTCACAGATAGATACATATCGCATCTTTTCTCTGGT
Source organism: Petromus typicus (assembly GCA_004026965.1). NCBI lineage: Eukaryota > Metazoa > Chordata > Mammalia > Rodentia > Petromuridae > Petromus > Petromus typicus. Next base: position 85 of record PVIR01021025.1, on the reverse strand, counting down.
ATGAGAAAATGAAGATGTAAATGAGTCCTAGCATTGTATGTTATATATTGTGAAATAGAAAATGCTCAATGTAAAATAAGGTGAA
>PVIR01021024.1:0-29917 GCA_004026965.1 Petromus typicus | reverse complement strand
TCTCTCCTTGACTCCAGCCCATCACCCCTCTATCACCTTTCACAGGCTTTTCTGATCTGCGTACCCTTGGAAGCCAGCATCCAAACATAGTAGACAGTCGGCAGGGAGACCTTAGATCCTTGAGTGAATGGTTCAGGCTGGAATTTCACAAAGCGTAAGTTTCCCTGTGAGCCACATGGAAGCAAAAACCAAATGTTGGTCGGTGATGCACGTAGTATCAGGGCCTTCTTCTGTCTGAACCTCAACACTGACTCTCCAGGGACTCCATCCTGTGCAGCCTTCCAGGGGAACAGTGAGGGGTGGGTTGAGAGATGAGAGGAGGTGGAGCTGAGCTACAATTAGGAAGCCTGCTGAGAAAGGCTGAGTCACCCTATGCCACCTCGCTTCATTTTCACAGCTGGTCTGTGTGGCACATACTGCAGACCTCATTTTACAGTTAAGGGGAAAATCTAACAGGAGCAAAACAAGAAAAGCAAAGAAAGCTAGAGGAACTTGCCAAAAATCCCACTAGAAAAGAGCAGATAAAGCCTGGTATGTCTCCTTTCTCTCCTCCCACCATGTCAAAGCTTTGAGAATTGACTAGAAAACTGGAAAAGATCAATGCTGGGCTTGTACTACGGTGGAAAGAGCTCCGGCATTTGGGTAAAATTGCTCTGGCTCTGTAACTACACAGACTAAAACTACAACATAATAATGGAAAACCCTCTAAAAGAAGAGTGAGCAATATTAAGTAATAAATAGCACATCTAGGAAAAGGGAAGTGTAAATCTTAAATGAATGTGAAGTTTTTATGTAAGTGATATTTTTAAACTGTCCCTAAGAGAAATTGAGGAAGTTAACCTGTATGAGGCATATAGCAAGGCAAAGACACTGGACTCAAATCTCTGAAAACGTTTGTGATTGAGAATCACATAAATTTGCATAAATTGGCTCAGTAGAGGTGGTTAGACCCTATTGGTAAGTCACAAATCTGATTTACTTATTTGACTTGGAGAAAAAAAAAAGAATAAGATAAAAGACTGTGTCTACCTTTCTCTGAGAAAGATTAGAAGAGAGGCTTTCATCAGATTTAATTTGAGTTATAAATGAATGTCTGGTGGAGAAGTGCATCTGACAATGGGCAACATAAAAGTGGCCAGAAGAGTGCCTTTCAAGAGGGAGAGGAAGAAGTCAAGCATTGCTCATGCACAGGCAGCAGCGGACCGCATAGCTGAGGGCAGAACCACTCCCAACCCAGACACACTGGGAGAGCAGCAGAGGATCGAGTTTTGGGGCCACTCCTGAGTCTGGAAGGAGTTGATAAAACATTAACAATAGGTAATAAAAAGTGATTAAGCCAATCATTCCTTATGTACTGTACTCTGTAAATTTACACTAACAATTAAGCTTGGTAAAGACTAAAACTATTCTATTCTGGTTATTTTCCTCTGCTATGAAAAACAACACTTCTTTCCACTTTCAAGGTACTAGTTTTTGTTTTGATTCAATTTGATTTGAGTCTGTTATCATCTAATACATGGTGTGTAGGAGACGCAGATTCTGCTAACTGTGGAAGCTGAAGAAGACACAAATAAGTAGAAAGATATCCTGTGTTTATGGGAATTAACATTGCTAAAATAGCCATAACAACCCAAAGTGATCAACAGATATGATATAATGCATATCAAAAATCCAGTGGCATTTGTCACAGAAATAGAAAAAAAAATCCTAAAATTAATATAGGACTCCAAAGTCCCTGAGCATCCAGTGTTATCTTGAACAAAAAGAACAAAGATGAGGACATCATGCTCACCCATCTTAAAATCTGCTAAAAGTACGAATAATGAAGATAGCATGTGGGCCAGGGATTTAGCTCAGTTGTTCCGGCGCCTTCTTGCAAACACAAGGACCCGGGTTCGACACCCAGTAACCACATACCATACTGGGTGTGGAGACTCACACCCAACAGCAATCAGCACCACATACCACAGTGCCGGGCATGGTGGCTCACGCCTGTAATCCCAGCACTTGGGAGGCAGAGGCAGAAGGATTGCTGAGATGTGAATTTGAGACTCAGCTCAGGGCCAGCCTGAACTACAAAGCAAGACCCTGTCTCAAAAAAAAAAAAAAAAAAGATAGCATGGCACTGGAATAATAGAGATAGCAAAGAAGCCAGTGGAGCAGAAAGGAGAACCCAGAAAAAGTCAATGAATTTATAGTCAGCTTGGTTTTAACAAAGGTACCAGGAACACACAACAGCCTCTTCAATAAGTGATTCTGAGAAAACTAGATATCCACATGAAGAAACATGAAATTGTATCATCTTTTATATATAAAAATCAACTCATATAGAATTAAATAAAGACTTAAAGCTATTAGAAGAAAATGGGGAAAGTCCCATGACATTGGTCTGGGTAGTGACTTGGAGCACAGACAACAGAGGAGAAATAGACAAAACAGGATTATGGTGAATTAGAAATCTTTGGTAGATCAGCAAATTTAATCATCAAATATTTTTCTCTCCCTTTTTTACTTACCTCTACTCCCACTTTTCCCTTCAAATACTTTCTTACTATTTCACAATACTTATCGTACTTTAAGGAAAAAAAGAAAACGAAGCTTCTGTATATAGGGAGTGGGAGGTTTCAGGGCAGGGAAATAAGAAAAAATGATAATTAAATCATGCCATGTACTGGTACAAATTCTTGATGTTGATTGTGATCACATGCATATAAAATGTATCAATAAAATCAATTTTTAAAAAATATTTAGTAGAGTAAAGAAAACACACCACGAAGAAATAATCTATGGAAGGAAATATATTTGTAAACTATACATATACAAAAGATATAAAGCAATCAAATCACTCAATATCAAGTGACAGAAAAACTAATTTTAAAATAAGTGATGAAACTCAATAGACATTTTTCAAAAGAAGACATACAAATCACCAACACTATATGAAAAATGCCCAGTATCACTAGTCATCCTGGAAATGCAAATAAAAACCACAACAAAATTTCACATCATATCTGTTAGACTACTTATTATCAAAATGATTAAAGATAAGTATTCACAAAGACGTGCAGAAAAGATATTCTCAGCACAGCCATTATGGAAAACAGTGTGGACATTGCTCAAAAAATTAAAATAGAAATACCATATGATCCAGCAATCCAACTACTTGGGACTAGTTATCCAAAGGAAATGAAATCAGTATCTCAAAGAGACATCTGCACTCCCGTGTTTATTGCAGCATTATTCACAATAACTATAAAATGGAATCAGGTATCCATCGATGACTGAATGGGTAAGAAAATGTGATGTACATACACAGTAGAATATTATTCAGGTTTTTTTAGAGAAATATTCTGTCATTTTGACAACACAGATAAACTAGAAGTCATTATGCTCAGTGAATTAAGGCAAGCATAGAAATACAAATGTCATATGACTTCACCTATACATGGAATCTCAAAAAAGGAGATGTCATAGAAGCAGAGTGAGATGCTGATTATTAGGGCTGGAGGCAAGGATATAGGAGGGGAACTAGAGATGTTGATCAAAAGATACAAAAGGCCAGTTAAAAATAAGTTCAAGTGACTCCAATATAGTGACTATAGTTAATAATAATGTATTATATTTTTTAAATTGCTAAGGGAGTAGATTTTAAGTATTCCCTAACACACACACAAACACACTCACACACACTCACACACACACACACACACACACTAAGCATATGTAAAGTGTATTGATTTAGCGGCTCCATAAGTATATATTTAAGGATGTCAAACATCATATGTATATGAATGTACACATTTTTATTTTTCAATCAAAAATTAACCTTAAAAAAAGAAGCCTGGCATTCCACACCTTTGACCTGAGAATTTAACAGATCCTCTACCATCTCTGTGGCATGATCTGACTCTCATACAAAATGGAACAGCCAGATTGCCAGTGAAGAGACAATAGTTTTAGGACAATGATGTGTACTGATGTGTACTGAGGGGTGCAGTGCTTTCTATGTCACAGAGAGGCGGAGTCTTGTTGGATTGTCAGTGAAAGTATCTATCAGTCGACTGAGAATGAATTGCATCTGTCTGGCCTATCAAACTTCCTTTGGGATTAGCTCTGAGTTACTCAAAGAAGAGAATCTAACTAAATGGAAGTATGTTTTGGGGGCAGATTGGCTCTCTACAGCTTCTGTAAAGAGCCACTATTATTTCCATTTACAGATGAGGAAACCAAGGTACAAGAGATTACATGACTTGCACAAGATTCCGTTATTCAAGCAATGAAAACTATACAACCACTTGTTCCCTGCCCCTCCTCTGGGTCCTCTTCCTGCTGGAGACCCTGTATCAGGTCACTGGGATGTGCCCACTGTACCCTGTGACCATAAGCCTGTCCATAGTGCTGAGGGGCACACAGATGGGCAGGGGTGATAGCTAAGACTATACAACCCAATGATGACCTCATGCCTAGATAACCTCCATTACTATGAGGAAAGCATGCTTCCCTAGAACGCACAGTGAAGTGACCGTTCAGTTGTTTTTAACATAAATAGTATTCAGCTCTGCATCTGTGCTCAGATGAACCAACAGCCAAAGTTGTTTAACTTTGTTCCTCAAAAAAATATGCTTTAAATAATAAGTACATGATGCTTAACCTGACTGCTGGAATACAACTTATTTATAAATTGAGGCTATAACTCATAAAAATGCCTATCAGTGTTCTAAGAATGACTACATTTTATAACTGTGAAAAAAATTTATCTAAAAGATAGACCTTCCTAGCTTTAAAATCTTAAAAAGTTAGCACCAATCATTCTTATCCATACATTACTCGTGAAGAAATATGGGGTGGGAGAGGCTTTCTGGCAGCTACAAATGTCAAGTGGTTCTTTTTATTTGGCTGGCTTAAGTCAGAAGCGGCTTATTCTATACAGTAGTGAAGACAACTGCCTTTCTGTAGGAGCTGAACCAATGATTCCCCACCTGCTTCCTGGCACATGGGCATTGAGTATATGTAACAAAAAATAATGTCACTAACTGTAGCGCAGAGTGGGTACTGGTCAAATTTAGGATGGTTGGTTCCACAGAAGAAATTAGGCTTTAATCAGTTCATAGTTAAACATGAAGTCAAAAGATGACAGTAAGAAAACAAATAGATTTTTCCATCTTAGGATCAGTTCTGTTCCAGAAAAACAGAACTGCTTCATTTGCTAAACAAATAACCAAACATGAAGTATGCTTTGTGCAGTCAATATATTTGTTAGCCTATTTCTACAAAAGCCACTGTAGGTTTATTAGGTTTGTTTGGCAGTACCGGGGGTGGAACCCAGGAGCCTTTGCACTGAGTTATAGCCTCAGTCATGTCAGTTAATTTGCCCAGGCTGGACTTGAACTTGCAACCTTTCTGCCTCAGCCTCCTGAAATGCTGGAATTATAGGCATGTGCCACTATGCCTTGTTTGCAGTTATTTTGAAAGCATGCCTTTTGACAGAGCTATACATTTACTTAGCCTAAAGTGAAGACCACAGGACAACTCTATCTTTAGAGGACATACTTTATGAGAATGGACACTACATTAAAAATATTCTTTTTACTTCCCACTGACTATATTTGCGTATGTCATCTTTGTTTTATCCTCATGCTCAACAAGGCATTAAACTCTTGTCTCTTACCAATTTAGGAGGGGGGAAGCCAATTACAGCAGGGTTTTTTGAGCTTGTAAATTTATTAAAATTAGGATATTTTGAAGAAAGGTTGAATGGCAGCAACCAATCTCATTGCCTTTTCCTTCACTGTTTTCTTCAATCTCCTCTTATTACCTATTATCAAATGAACTCAACATTCTCCACTATAAGTTTTAGAGGCTAGGTTGTGCCATGGCAAAAATCCCAACTATTACTTAATACAAACATTTATAGAATAGCCCTCCGTTCATAGACTTTGAGAATAACTGTTTAAGCTTCACATTTTTCTTTTTCTTTTTTGTTTTTTGAGAGTATCTTGCTAAGCTGCTAGCTTGCCCAAGCTAGTCTTTAATTTGTGATCCTCCTGCCTCAGCCTTCCAAACTGCTGAAATTATGTTCTTGTTGTACTTAAAACCATATCATATGCTGTGGTTCCCTAAAAATGGGCATTTAACTTTGGTTTGGTTTGGTTTAATGATTCCTAAATTAGTACCTATTTCAGAATCAGTTAGGGATTTTTAAAATTTCAGATAAATGGGCTCCATTGACACATATTTTGATCCAGTGGAATTCATGTGTGTTACAAAACTACAGCTTTAACAAGCTTCACAGTATCTTGGAAATTTTTCCCGGGCTGTAAATTACTGTCCTATTTCAGGGGTCAACAAACCACAGCCTCTAAGTTAAATCCAACTCAACTTGTTTTTGTAAATAAAGGTTTATTGAAATTCAGACACACTAATTTCCAGGACACTTTGTAGGGCTGCTTTCAGGGTTTAATGGCAGAGTTAAATAATTGTGACAGAGTCCATATGGCCTGCAAAATACCTGATCCTTAATAGAAAAGGCTTGTCAAACCCAGTGTGTGCCTATTGTATAACTAGTTTCCTTGTGACGTTATTGTGATGGGAACTATTTTAGACAACGTAGATCATCAGTAAACTAACTGGGCTGAATTCTTCTTTCTTTTAAATTGGTGCATGTTTGCAGTACATAGTAATTATATTCTTCATGGAGAGTTGGTCATGTGCATAACTCATCTTAATTCTTGCTACTTCCTCTCCCCTCCACCCTTTCTCTCTCCTTCCCTTTCCTTTCTCTCCCTCTACTTCATAGGAAAAAAGATGATCTTTTTTATACTATCAAATTATGTAATTTTTCTTGAATTATACTGACCCCAAGTGGTGAAAATGGTCAGTCACAGATGCTTAAGCTAATCCGCTGTCCTATACAGCTAAGCTACGCTGCTGCCCTCTTGTTAATACCAAAAATTAGTGTCATCCTTAGGAACTTTGTTGGAAGAGATTTTGGAAGTCAGAATTTACATGGCAGAAGAGATCATGAATAAAAGAGTTGAGAAAAGGTCAGTGATTTTTATGAGGACTAGAATTGCCTCCTTACATAGAGTTCCTTTCTCTTCAAAGACTGTAGTCCACAGTATAGCTCTCCCAATTAGATCATATATTTCAAGGTGGTGAATTTTCTCAGGGACACTGTTGTGTCTGTCTCCGAAGATGAAGTGCAATGAGACCGATAATGTCAAGTGCTTTGGGAGCTGTAATGAATGGAATGAAGCTCAAATAGGAACACACAGAGCTGTGGTTTCCCAAAGGGGAAGGAAGAAAACCTGGGGACTACAACCATTGTCTTGGCTTGAAATCCATTTAGTCACCCACGCTGTAGGACCCTCTGTGAGCTGAGGCTGACCAGCAGAACCAGAAAGGAGCTGAATACAGACACTGGTGAGTTGTCTACCAAGCTAGATCTGCTGCAGAGGAGCTGGGCCCCATAGTGGGACTCGCAGTAGAGTCCTGTAGAGTTTGGTCTGGCAGGCAGAATTCAGACTCAATCTCACTGAGATCAGCGGATGTAGCTCTGTGTGCCGCCTCCCAGGTTGTAGACCACTTGTAGTAGAATGGCAGTCAACTATTGTTTTTCTCTCTTTTTACTTCTCTTTTCTTTTTTACTTCTCTCCCTTGTTCCAATTTCTGTCTTTCTGTGCCTTTCAGCTCTGTTCCTAACCTTTCTATCTCTCTCTTCTCCCTAGAGGTTAAAGAAATTACATTAATGGACTTACTATTTGAAAACATATTTCTGGTAGGTTTTTGATTTCAATGTAACGGTATCTAGTTTATGGAGTTGAAGGTATCAAAATAATTGCTACCATCATCTGTCATTTCCTAAATTGTATTGTGATTGCTAATTGTATAACTTTGGCCAAGGTAACCCAATTGTTTTAGCCAGTTGTTCTTCCTGGTTTATTGAGACTGAGATTGTTTAAAGTCTATTACAGACCCTAAACCCAAAGACCGACTATACCAGGGAGACAATCTAAGAAGTAGACATTCCTGGGCCAAGGATTTAGCTCAGTGGTTCTGGTATCTGCCTGGCAGGCACAATGTTCTGAGTTCAATCGCCGGTACCTCATAACACAATGCCAGGTGTGGTGACTCATGCCTGTAATCCTAGACTTTAGGAGGCAGAGGCAGGAGGATGGCTCTGAGTTTCAGGCTTGCCTGAGCTACATAGTGAGCCAGCTTGAACTACAAAGCAACACCATGTCTAAAAAAAAAAAAAAAAAAATCAAGGGACCAGGAGAAATCAGTCCAACAGCTGCTTAATGATGCAAAGAAGAATATTAGATTGAATGGACTCAAAGAAGAAACAGGAGAAAGTGCAAACAATTTTAAAAACTATTCACATAAGTAATGGCAGAAAACTTCCAAAGTAGGGGGAAGGAATTTGACATACAGATAAGTGAGGCATATGCGATTCCAGCTAGCCATAATATCAACAACAACAAAAATCCGTGTAGGCATGTACTAGTCAAGATTTCAGAAATCCAACAAAAGAATGAAATATCAAACACATTTAAAGAAACAAATCACATGTAAAGGAAAAACCATCAGAATCTCAGAGGACTTTTCAACATTAAACGCTCAAGTCAAGGACAGCCTGAAATGAAGTATTTTAAACCCTAAAAGGAAAAAGTTGCCAACCTAAATTGATGTATCCTGTAAAACTATCTTTCAAAATCGATGGGGAAATAAGATACTTCCATGATTAAGAACACAGAGAAACTTCATGAATACCAAACCAGCACTCAAAAAAATTCTAAATAATATCCTAGAAAAAAAAAAAAAATGAGGGTCACAATTCCATGAGGCCCAAAAGAGTGAGATCAGTATGCAAGGTGAGAAATTAAATAGAAAGGGGGAATAAATAAAAATGAAAGTCAATAGCAGGAAACTACCATGACAAGGATAATTCAGGGCATATAGGTCATAACCATCAATGTTATTGGCTTCAATTTACAGATGAAAAGAAACAGACTGGCAGAATGGATTAAGAATCAAGATGCAAAAGTATTCTGCATTCAAGAAACACATTTCATTCAGAAAGAAAAGCATAGACTGAAAGTAAAAGAATGGAAAACAATTTTCCTGCTTTAAAAAGTCCTGCTTTAAAAGAAGGAGTGGCTATCTGATTTGAAAAGTAGATTTCAAACCAAAACTGATTAAGAGAGATTAAGAAGATCACTGCATCCTTGTAAAGGGAATTAGAGGAAGAGATGACAATCATAGATATATATGTACACAATGCTAGTGCACCCATCTATAAAAAACAAATATATATGAAAAATCAAATAAGCACTAATATAAGAGTACTGGAGGACCTCAATACTCTTCTGTTATAAATAGACAGATCGACTATACAAAAATTGAACAAAGAAATATTAGAGCTGATCTAAACTTTTGAACAAATGGACTTAATAGATGTCTATAGAGTGTCCTACCCCGCAAAATCAGAGTATATATTCTCCTCAGCTGCACATGGGTCATTCTCCAAAACAGACCATATGGTGGTTCATAGAATATGCTTAAGTAAATCCAAAGCAATTGAAATCATCCCCTGTATATTGTCAGTCTATAGTGAAAATGAAATTGGAAATCAATAGCAAAAGAAATTCCAACAACTTCACTAGCACATGGAAATTGAACAACACACTCCTGAACAACCAATGGGTAATAGACAAAATTAAGTAAGAAACCAGACAGTTTTTACAACTAAGTGGTAATTGGAAATTATGAAACACAATGGAAGTAGATCTATGAGGGAAATTCATAGCAGTGAATGTCCATGTTAGAATAGAGCAATCTGAAATAAATATCCTAGTGCTGAACCTCAAGCTCCTAGAAAAGAGAAGCAAGACAAACCCAAAGTTCATATAAGAAAGAAAATTATAAAGAGCAGAGCAGAAATCAATGTCATGGAGCCCAACAGAATGATACAAAAACATCAATGAATCAAAGATCTGGCACTTTAAGAGAATAAATAAAATCGACAAATGCTTGGCCAACTTTATTAAAAACAGGAAGGAAAAGACTCAGAGCCATTCAATTATGAATGAAAAGGGTATAGTTACAAATACAGCAGAAATCCAGAGGATTACCAACTTCTACTTTGAAAATTTGTACTCCAATAAGATGGAAAACATAGAAGAAACTGACAGATTCTTAAACATATGAATTATCAAAGTTGAACCAAAAATACATAATTCTAAACAAGCCAATATCAGCCAATGAAATTTAAAATGTAATTACTTACCAATGAAGAAAACCCCAGGGCCTGGCAGTTTCACAGCAGAATTCTATAAGAAGCAGAGAAAGACTCAACTAAAAAAAAGAGAACTACAGGGCAATTTCCCTAATGGACATAGATTTAAAAATCTTCAATTAGATTTTCACAAATGGAATACAGGGAATTATCAAGAAATCCAATGACCAAGTAGGATTCATCCCAGGCATGTAAGTTTGGTTCCACATATGTAAATCAATAAATGTAATAAACTATATTAACAGAGTCAAGAACAAAAACTACATGATCATCTTAATAGATCCAGAAAAGGCATTTGACAAGATCCAACACCCATTCATGATAAACGAAAAAACACTACAGAAAACTGATAAGTCTTTATCTGAATCTGATAAAGCTCATCTATGAAAAACCAACACCCCATCACATTAAATAGTCAAAAACTGAGATCTTTCACATTAAATTCAGGATCAAGACAAAGATGTCCACTATCATCTCTCCTATTCAATATAGTTCTAAAAACAGCAAGCGCAATCAGACATGAAAAATAAATAAAAGGAATAAATATTGAAAAAGAAGAAGTTAAATTGTTATTACTTGTGAATGACATAGACTTTCTATGGAAGATCTGAAACAATCCACAAAAAGACTTCTAGATTTAATAACTAGATTTGGTGGAGTAGCTAGATAAAAGTTCAACTCCCAAAAAACCTTCTTGTAAATGAACAATAAACTCACTGAGAAATAAACTGCAGAAACAATTTCTTTTATAATAACATCCAAAAAAATGAAATACCTAGGAGTCAATGTAAAAAAAAAAAAAAGAAGTAAAAGATCTCCCCTCTGAAACTTATGGTACTCTAAAAAAGTGAGAGAGATTTAACAGGATATCAGAAAATGGAAAGGCATCCCCTGTTCCTTGGTAGGAAGAACCAATATTGGTGCAAATGGCCATCCTTCCAAAACAATATAGATTGAACACAATCCCAATTGGAAATCCATGGATTTCCCAATTGGAAATCCATGGCATATTTCACTTAATTAGAGAAAACATTCCAAAAATCCATCTGGAACCAGAAGAAACCTAGAATAGCAAAAGCAGTTCTAGGCAATGAAGAAAAGGCAGGGGTAGCATAATCCCCAACTTTCAACTATACTGCAAAGATATTGTGATTAAAACAACAACAACAACAACATGGTACTGGCAGAAAAACAGACTTGATGACTGATGATCAAAGGAACAGATTAGAAGGCACAGAAACAGCTTCAGACACTTGGAAGCACCAGGGACCAAGTTCGATCCCTGGTACTGTCAACAAAGGAGCCAAACATCCTCACTGGAGGAAAGATAGCCTTTTAAATAAATGGTACTGGAAAAATGGGGTCTCAGCTTGCCAAAGGTTAAAACTAAACCCATATCTCCCACTATGTACCAAACTAAAATCAAAATGGATTAAAGATCTAAATATTAAAACAGAAACCTTGAATTGACTGGAAGAGAAGCTAAGTAGAACACTTGGAGACACTGGCATAGGAAAAGACTTCATGAAAAGAATTTCAATCTCTTGTGAATTAGCAGAAAGAATCAGCAGTTTGGTATAAGAATAAATTACCCCAACTTTAGTGGCTTAACGCCAGTAACAATTTTATGAGTTTGTAGGTCGAGAATTTAGATATAGGTTGAGTGATTCTTCTTCATGTAATGTATACTGCAGCCACTCAGCATCCAGTGAGGGTGTAGTCCGGCCTGTGGAGTCCAAGATAGTGACCTCTTCCACCTTGATAAATGTGACTGGAAGGACTGGCCCACCCAGAATGTCGCCTGGGATGCCCACACATGAGCCCTCTCTTCTGGTAGTCTCGGGATGGTAGATTTCATTGTATGATTGCTTAAGGCTCCCAGGGTATTCCAGGGCGCTGGAAGTGGCTGCCATTCTTTTCCAGGCCTAGACTTAGAATCTGTCACAATATCGCCTCTGTCACAGACTGACTCAGATGCAGAGTGAGCAGTCATAAGTAGGCTGGCTTCATGGGCGCGTAGCACTATGAAGAACACTCCCTCCCGGCCTGCACACACACAAAAGGGCTCCACTCTTGGCTTAGTGAGTGCTCTGCGGGCGCCATGTTGAAATTCTTTATGACTTTGGAACAAAGGCACTACATTTGCATTTCGCACCAGGTACCACAAATTGCGGTGTACCCTAGTAAATTTCACCGTTCAGTGGAGGAAGGATTAAGACATGTCATCTTTAATCAGCCACAGGCCACCTGCCGGAGATTCTATTCCTTATTCCACGCCTGGGTTCCGCTACCCTTTCAAAACGCAGCACGAGACAGGTGAGTTAAATTCAACACAAAGAAGGAAAACACACTGAGACTGGAAGTAGAACGAACTGTGATGTGTTAGAATTAAGAAATCAGTTGAAAATCAAACCTGCTATCACACTGAGCCTCTTCTAGAAATCTGTGTTTGATCGCCTTCAGGCTGGCTCCTGCGGCGCGGCCTCGGGCACTGGCTGGAGGTTACACAAGGTCAGTGCACACGCTGAAATGCACACGAGGTATTCCACGGGAAGCCTAGTGATCGCTGCTGGGGAAGTGTATCCAGGATCTCAGAAACCTCCATTTGTGTTCTAAAGGTTATTAAAGACCGCAGTGACAACTTAGTCCACACGATTTTTGAGAGCTGCAGCTACAGGTGGAGCCCGCGCTCCTTGTAGGCACGAATTTAAAAATCTGATCTTATCTAAGGATTGTCCCGGGGGCCGGGGGGTGGGGGGGTGTCAGGTTGTAAAATCTTCCTTGGCTCGTACTACCTCTTGGTGGGCATTCTGTCTACATATATACTAAGAAACACATCCGGGGACACGGTAGGCACGCTGTACGGTATTTCTCAACTTTCCCAGTTGCTTCCAGAATTGGAACCAACCCCAGATCAGGGGCCGAGGCAGAGACCAAAGAAACCCACAGCAGAGATGGAGCAACTGGGATGCAGGACCCTGCTCGCTGGCTTGCCCTGCTGGAAGCCTACGTTCGGGCAGGGACAGAGGGGCAAAGCTCCTGGGACCCCAGCTCGCTCGGCTGGCCTCTGGCGGCTGGTGATCCCGCCTGGTTGTCCTGAGGCTGGCAGCTCCTGTGCCCCCGCCCCTCCAGGCGCCCCGCCCAGCTCTCCGCCCCGCCCCCGGCGCCCCGCCCCATCCCTCCTGACGCGACGCCCCGCCCCTCCCGGCGCCCGGCTCACCTCCCCAACCGCTCTGGCTTGAAGTCCTGCAGGGCCCGCGGCGTCCAGCCCCTCGGGTTCCAGGCTGGCGCGTCTCGGAGCCCACCCGCGGCATGGGCACGGCCTCGTCGCTCGTGAGCCCGGCGGGCGGGGAGGTGATTGAGGACACGTACGGGGCGGGCGGCGGCGAGGCCTGCGAGATCCCGGTGGAGGTGAAACCCAAAGCCCGCCTGCTGCGCAGCTCGTTCCGCCGCGGCGCGGGGGCGGCGGGGCCCGGGTCTCTGCCCCGCGCGGCGGGCGGGGGCGGCCTGCTGGGCGCCAGCTTCAAGTCCACGGGCTCGTCGGTGCCCGAGCTGGAGTACGCGGCGGCAGAGTACGAGCGGCTCAAGAAGGAGTACGAGATCTTCCGGGTCAGCAAGAACCAGGAGCTGCTGTCCATGGGCCGCCGCGAGGCCAAGCTGGACACGGAGAACAAGCGGCTGCGGGCCGAGCTGCAGGTGAGCGGCCGGGCCGGGCTCGCCCTCGCCGTCCACCTGCCCCCGCTCCGAGCCAGGTCCTGTGCAGAGTTGGGGGGAACCCATCCTCGTTTTGAGAGATCATTATTTTCTGGCCCTAAACTCTGTACCAGCTCCCCTTCTCCTTTTCAGTTCGATCCTTTCACTCGGGTACCTGGAGCACTTACCCTGAGCATCGGGAGCTCTACATGCGACCCCCCTCCCCGAAAAGTGACTCTGGGGCCGCACACAGGCGCTGGTGGCCTTCGCTGAAGCAAACTGACGGCGCCTTCTGAGGAGTGCTGCTCCCGCCCCCCCCCCACCCCCGTGGATGTGCAGTCCTCCGGGCTGGGCTGAAAGCACGCTCAGTTTCTTGGGGAAGCACCACCACTATAGGGTTTCGGTGATCTTGATAGGAATTGTTCTGGACGCTTCTATTTTCAGCATTTTAACTGCTGCGACTGAGAACCCTCCACAGAATGGAGTTCCCGGGGTCCGTGTGGTTAGTTCACTCAGCAGTCACCGCAGGCCTCCATTTTAGTGCCTCCTTAAAGAGCATCTAGACAACAGGTTCTTTACTGTGAGCAGAATTCTGAGACTTTATGCTACCGGTTTGGGGGCTCCTGAGAGTGTCTGTTTCATTTGTTTACTCTTCAGCTTTACCATGGGGGAGACTTCTAGATTCCCCCCAAGAGTTCTTGGCTTGGCAAGGCTGGAGTTAAATACCATACTTCTGACTCGATTATGTAAAAGAAAGCAGCCTCTTTGCTAGTCCTGACGGCGTTCATTGGTCGGGTTTCTTTACCCCTTTCCCTCTCTGGCAAGATTTACGCTTCAGCAATCTGTTTATCCTCTGATCACTTAGTTCCCTATGGTTCAGATACCGGATTCTAGGTGTCCAGGCCATTGGAAGCCACCGCAAGGACAAAAGGAGGCCAACTGGGTGTGATAGCACATGGCTGTAATCCAGCATTCTGGGGGGCTGAGGCAGGAAGATTATAAGTATGAGCCCATTATCGGCACTTTAATCAAGCCTTGACTCACAGTAAAAAGGACTGGAGATGTAGCTCATTCCAAAGGCCCGTGGTTCACTCTCCAGTACCACAAAGAGAAAAGAAGGCCAAGCTAAACAGGCACAGTGCAGGGAGGACTGATGAGTGTCACAGTCCCAAATTACCCCTGATTCCTTACGTAACCCGGTTGGTTCCTTTCCCACATAGCAAGCGTGAAGAAAAACATCCATGTGGGCCTGGGATTTAGCTCAGTGGTTCCAGTGCCTGCCTCGCAAGCGCAAGGACCCGGCGATCCCCAGTGCCGGGTGTGGTGGCTACGCCTCTCATCCCAGCACTCGGGAGGCAGAGGCAGGAGGATAGCTGTGAGTTCGAGGCTGGGCTCAGGGCCAGGCTGAACTACAAAAAAGTGAGACCCTGTCTCAAAAAAAGAGAAAGAAACACGCATGTGTATTTCATTCAGGAGGTGAGACATTTGCTGAGGGCCTGCAGTTTATGAGGCACTGTGACGGGCTCAAGGAATAATAAGATGACTGACACATGGTGTCAGCAAGCACACAGGCTCCCAGAATTAATTATCTTTCAATACCTCTGACAGCTGTATTTTTTATTCTCTTAAAGATAGAGAAGCTTAGGGGCTGGAAATATAGCTCAGTGGTTCCGGCACCTGTCTTGCAAGCACAAGGGCCCAGGTTCAGTCCTCAATAACCACATAACAATACTGGGCGTGGAGATTCACCCCAGCAGCAATCAGTACCACATACCACAGTGCCAGGCATGGTGGCTCACGCCTATAATCCCAGCACTCGGAGGCAGAGACAGGAGGATTACTGTGATGTGAATTGGAGGCTGAGCTCTGGGCCAGCCTGAACTACAAAGCGAGACCCTGTCTCAAAAAAAACCTAAAAAAAAAAGAGAAGCTGAGGTGTAGGGAAGTTTCAGAACTGATCAGTATTTCAAAGAAAAGTAGCAATTTCTGGGCAGGGGATTTAGCTCAGTGGTTCCGGCACCTGTCTTGCAAGCACAAGGACCCAGGTTCAATTCCCAGTAACCACATAATAATACTGGGCGTGGAGACTCACGCCCAGTAGCAATCAGTACCACATCCCACAGTGCCGGGCGTGGTGGATCACGCCTGTAATCCCAGCACTCGGGAAGCAGAGGCAGGAGGACTGCTGTGATGTGAGTTTGAGGCTGAGCTCAGGGCCAGCCTGAACCAAAAAAAAAAAAAGGCGAGATCCTGTCTCAAAAAACCTAAAAAAAAAAAAAGAAAAGTAGCAATTTCTGTTGAAAACTTAATGTCAAGATGTCTTCATTTGCTATAGTTCAAGCGTGTTTTCATTTTTTCCATGATGTGATTTGCATAAAGTGGTGACGTGCACTTGAGAATTGATAAGAAATTATTAAGATTCTGTAGTATGTAACGTGTAAGATTGTAAAATTTGGCAGAAAGTTTTATTAAGCAATAATAAGGTATATCATTCCAGGCACTTCAGAAAACTTACCAGAAGATTCTTCGGGAAAAAGAAAGCGCTTTAGAAGCAAAATATCAAGCAATGGAGAGAGCAGCTACGTTTGAGCATGACAGAGATAAGGTTAAAAGGCAGTTCAAGGTACATTTCTTACAGTGTTACCCTCGGAGTGATGCAGAAAAATGTATATTTTGCAATTTCCTCTGCTACTGTGATGAATGAGTAGAATAATGTGCAATTCATGGTAAGTTCTAAGCTCTGGAATAAAGTGCTTCCGATATTTTTGAGTTGGACACTGGAAATAGTGTTTCAAAGAAACACTTCTTTCAAAGAAAGATAGTTTCAAAGAAAAGGTGAGAAGTAAACATTTTCATAGAGCCTTTGGGAAAAAGGAAAGCAGTGGTGTACGTTGGAAATCTTTTGGAAATGTTTGGTGATGCTTCATGTCAACGGACACTCCTGAGGAGGGAGAGGTAAAAATTTGGTGAACGTCATGCAATGCCTGTGACAGTTCCATGCCATGCACATCCATCCTGCCAGTATCCCAGGGGTTCCAGTGAGGAAAGAGAAAGGGACAGTTTTGGGGACACCAAGAACTACATGACTATTACTGTAGGACTGAGAGATGTTGCTCTTAAAAGTTGATGACATAACTTGTTGATTATGAAATTCTCCTTTTAAAAAGATTTTTAGGGAGACCAAAGAAAATGAAATTCAGGACTTATTGAGGGCCAAGCGAGAGCTGGAGAGCAAGCTTCAGAGGCTGCAGGCTCAGGGGATCCGAGTGTTTGATCCTGGAGAGTCGGACTCAGATGACAACTGCACGGATGTCACTGGTAAACTGATTTTATAGTCTTCTGAGCCATTAGCACAGCTGAAGGGCTCTGGTAGAGCCAACTCTGGATTCCACTCTATGCCTTTTATTTGTATTGCCTATCACTTGCTTAGACTGCTTTTACAGAGTTATACTTACTTGTGTATTTGTCTCTCTTTAAAGCATAGAAACTAATGGGCTCAGGTCCTTTCTGTCATGTTCTGTGCCGACCCACACTCATGGCTTTTCATGATCTAGGAGAGCTGTGCCAGGGCCACCCCACACCCTCATTTTAGCCAAGGGAACACAGGAAGAGGAGAACACATTGCCTTCCTGGAAGGATAACCTGAGGGGACACACAGGTTGCTTCTGCACAGGTGCTCTTGAAGGAAGCTTGGAAAGTATAATCAGGCCCGAAGCAGATGTGTGCCCACTCAAGCGTGAGGATTGGTAGCTGAGGAAAAGAAGAAAGGGTATCGGGAGTGTTATCCCTACAGCTGTATTTCTCCATGTAATGAGGTGTTCTGGGCAACAGTTATCTAGAGCGCTGGCATTGTATTTCAGAGTGGTTTCCATTTGAAGTTTCATTTGTTGTATAATTAAACATGTAAAATATATTTTTCTAGCAATAAAGAAGAGACTGAAATCACAGAATGAAGGAGTTCACCATTTTCTTTAAAAAAAAAAAGATTAACAAAATAGGACTAACACTAAAAAAGGGAAAAGATTCTGTATGCAGAAGAAAAATGCAATCACTTTATAAGCACCGTAATGATTTCTTACAAAATGATATACTTCAGAGTAAAATATAGTACAGTGCCCCTTATGTTATGACTGGCCAGACATAGGAACAGCTTGGGTTAATTAGGTTAATGGGAGAGTCATCTGCCTCTATGGCGTGAACCCAGGTAAACATCCAGATCTCAGCTGTATTGACTTACAACCAACTTGAGTTACAGCTATCTCTCAGGCACTGATCAAGTTCCTGAGTCAAGGTCCACTATAACTGATGACTCTTTAATATTTGTTTTAGTTCCATTGGAATTGACCAGTATCCTGAGTCTTTGATTGTTAATTTTTGGGAAAAAGCTGAAGAGATTCTTAGTGGCCACAAGAACTGAGAAAATGCCTTTATGCTGTCACATGGGTGATTGTGAGGATTCCTTTCCTTCTGGGAAGTGTTAGCATGTTCAAACGTGCCATCTTCTGGAGTGATCAGAATTATCTTGGAAAGTTCACAAATATAACTTCATATTTTCCTCTAGGTCTTTCTTCTTTGTATTTTGATTTAAAGCTAAGGAAGGAATGCTTGAGGAAATGTCCTCATCTAAGATTCAAAAAGCTACAAGTAGTAAAGTTAGTTTTGTCAGAGATTGAGTCCAAAACAGCAGTCCACTGATCCTTAGTTCAGGACGCCATATAGATAGCCTGGCAATACGACTTGCTCGGAAATCATATGTTGAAAGTAGCTATTGATTGCAATGTTAATTTTATGGGTCTGAGGAGTTGGAAAGGATTCCTTTCACACTCTAGACAGCTTACATCCTAATGGAACACAGATATTCATTATTTGTGTGCTAGAAACAATCTTTAGTTCTTTCCTTAAGATCTTAATTGATACATAAGATATAGTTAGGAAAGGTTCTTAAAGTTTTATGTGAGAGTTTTTAGCTGCCCTCTTACTATAATTCCTTTGGTTTTTGTACTCTTGTTCCTTGTCTTCTTTCCCTTTTTAATCTTCTCTCTGAATTTGAGGTGATAACCAGAATTGTTAACCAGAATTAGTTAACTTGGAATTTTGTCAAAAATTGGTGACAAAGTACTTCCAAAATTATTAAACGTTTCTTGAATTTATACTGTGGTAGTGTCTTTAACATGAGAGATCTGCCTAGTGTTTGTGGTGAGCTTTGGGACATTCAGTGAGCTGATTCTCACAGGATACCAACCTCTTGCTCTGACAGCGACGGGAACCCAGTGTGAGTACTGGGCCGGCGGAGCCCTGGGTAGCGAGCCCTCGCTCGGGAGCATGATCCAGCTGCAGCAGTCCTTCCGAGGCCCGGAGTTTGCACACAGTTCTGTGGATGTGGAAGGGCCCTTTGCCAATGTCAACAGAGGTAACATGCCGCTTGCCAGGTACCTGCCTGGTGGCAGTGACTTGCTGTTTTGTAGACTTGTGCTGGGAGAGCTTCCATCAACAGAGCCTCAGGCTTCATTCTGGGTTCCTCCCATGAATAGACAATTGTTCAGTGGGGCCATAACTGACCGGGAGAGACAAGCTTACAGATTCTTATGGGCACCAGATGCCAGCCTGGCTGACCAGGTTCTGGTACCTGTGCATGTGCTCTGAATTCTCAGGTGCTTTGATTGAGCAGCAAGAGTTTGATGTAGATAAACTAAGAAGCAGGAGGTTTAGTTTTGCTCTCTGCTCCTTTGACAGTGTTGAAGGTTAGAACATGTTATGGAGCAAAATACAGAAGGCCCTGTTAGGTCATGTAGTAATAGAAATCCAAAGAATTAGCTCTTTAATTTCATATAGTGTAAGATCTGTTGGGAATTTCAGTATCACTGGAGACTTAAAAAGTTGTAAGTACCTTTACTTAGTCCTAAAACTGGAAGTTATTTTTCTGTTAGCAAAATGAAAATTGTTTTTTAAATGGTGCATTTTATTTAGGCAAATATCTATTTAAATTTTCATTTTCATAGTGAAGTAGAGGCCATCCTGGGCTCCATAGGGAGACCCGGTCTCAAAACAAAAGAAAACCATTTTCCTTCTTCCTAAACCAGTTCAAGACTGCCTTTCGTTTTACACCATTCTTAAACTTACCTGAATCTGGCTTAAGAGAAAGGTGAAGTGGTGGGTTATCCTGACTCCTGTGAAGGCGCAGCCTGGCGGAGAAGTGCAGCTCAGTTCCTCAGTCCAGTCGCGGCACATTTGACTAGAGCCTTGACTGTAGTCGTAGCATCTGATGGGGGCGCTGCTACCCCAGGATTCAGTGACCGTTGCTGCCTCAAGTCCAGCGCAGAATGACGTACTAGAGAACTGCCTCTTCCGTATTAACTCTAGAAGCTATGTCAGTGTGTACTCCATCCCACTTGCCCGTTGTGTTTTGGTAGACTATTTTGGAATCATCTTGACAAATGCGCTCCGGTCATTTTTCACTGAACTTACAGAGATTCTGTTTCCAGATGACTGGGATATTGCTGTCGCTAGTTTGCTGCAGGTTACCCCCTTGTTTTCACATTCCCTGTGGAGTAACACTGTCAGGTGCTACCTCATTTCCACAGATGAGACCCAGCCTGAGGTGGATCTTTTCCTGAAGGTGAGGATATTTATAAATTCTGTATCACTGCTCTAACATGTAAGTTAATTTTACATCATATTCAGGTTACAACTATATCTAAATCAAGCAGTTAACTGCAGACTGGATGATACATCCTAAAGAACAGAAAGTATTTGGGGCTTCTGTCAGAGAAAATCTTGTTTGTGATTAAATGTAAAGAAAAAGATGATGAGCTAAGATCTTTTGTGTTTTAACTTCTGGGAGTTTTTAGGACAGGAACTGAAACATAAGATTCTAACAAGATATAATTGGCATTGAATATCAAATTAAAGTGATGTAACTCTGTTTTTAAATATTTCATTTTATATTGTCCAAAATGTTTAAGACCCTCACTTATTAGGCCTACTTTAGTTACTTGTGCCAGTTCTATCCTTCAGACTGTTTTGGGTAATAACGTTTTGGGTCTTTTTGTTTTTTGTGTATTTGTTTGTTTGCACTACCAGGAATCAAACTCACAACCTTGAGCTTGCAAGGCAAGCATGGAATCTGGTACCAAAAAACTTAATCTTTGTCATGTTTTGGGTTTATTTATTTATTTTTTTTAATGTTTCCAGGCAGCTCTCGGAGTTACTGTAAGTTAAGGGTCAGCTGACTAGAACCTGGGCCAAATCTGACCTGATGCCTGGTTTCACCTGGCTTACAGCTGACGCTGGATTTTACATTTTAAATGATTAAGGGGAAAAAAAGCCAAGAACAGTATTTTATGCCATGTGAAAATGATATGAAATCCAAATTTTAATGGCAATAAATAAAGTTTTATTGAATCATTAACAGGTACATTCACATATGTTTATGTATGTATATAACATATATAATAATATGTCAGTGATTGCACTATCAGACATTTCAGTAGCAGAATAAAGTGGGACAAACTAGACCACTAGATCCTTGCTAAAATAGCCAATTTGTTACACAGTTATTTTTGTGAAAGCATTTATCATCTGACCCTTTGTAGAAACAGTTTTCCTGACGTTCCAAGTGAATATTAAATAAAGATGAATGTGATCATAATGTATACATAAAATATACCAATCAAATCAATTTAAAAAACCAAAACAAACGAAAAAGAATATTAAATGAACCTGTATGTCACAAGCTAAACTTGCTATCTTAATATCCTTCAGATTGTTGAATTTATTTAATTTCCTTTGTAATATTTCTTAATTTTGGTTAAGAAAAGATAAAACAAGGACATTTGGAAGGTATTATAAATTTCTTACATAACTATAATCATTACTGAGTAACATTATGGAGCAATATATTTTTACCAGATATCTGTCTGTTTTAGTGTTCTAATATATCGTGGTAGAAGTTTTATACTGTATATAGATCTTTGGATCTGTTTTTGGTTTTTTTAGGGGATAGTGAGACAGCGCCTTGCTATATACTTCAGACTGGCCTCATACTCGCTGTGTAGCCCAGGCTCATCTCCTATTTGTGGCCGTCCTCCTGCCTCAGCCTCTGGAATGCTAAGATGGCAGGCACATGCTACCACACCCAGCTACATCTGTATTTTTTGTTCTTTAGAATAAGAAAATAAATAATTTACAATAGAAAATAGCAAAAAGATCTATGTGTGGTGGATCATGCCTGTAATCCCAGCCCTCTGGAGGCAGAGGCAGGAGCATAGCTGTGAGTTCCAGGCTTGCCTAGAGTTATATAGTGAGCTCAGGGCCAGCCTGAATTACAAAGTGAGACCCTATCTCAAAAAGAAAATAGCAAAAATAAGCAAATACCAAAAGCAAAACAATTTAATATTTTCTCCTATTGTTGGTATTATAAAATAGATTATTTTCTGAACTGGAAAATAGCCATGTTGTTAAGTGACTATTATTTTTGAGTGGGAGAAATTCGTTTCTTTTTTAAAAATGTGATTGATTATTATTTAAAAATTTCTTTGCATTGGAAAGTACTCAATATAACATGTATTAAAGTTTGGTTTTTAAAGTAGTTTGAATCTTACTATAACTTCAGTTAAGTACAGTGTGCTTTTATATAATTTAATTTGTTTTTAGGACTATTCACCTAAACTTAAAAGAATGTGTGAGACAATGGGATATTTTTTCCACGCTGTTTATTTTCCAGTAGATGTTGAAAATCAGTACCTCACTATCAGAAAATGGGAAATTGAGAAGAGTTCTTTAGTTATTTTATTCATTCACTCCACTTTACCAAGGTAAGCATAATAAAAGTCTATAATTTACTAATGGCATTAACTGTAAGTAGAATTGAGGTTGCCAAATAGACTTAAAAGATTGAATTTTTATAATGAAAACAATATGTGAAGCCAGACAGAGTGGTGCATACCTATGATCCCTGCTTTCTGGGAGGAGGAAACAAGACAATTACAAGTTTGGGCCCAGCCTTGGGAACTTACAAGATCTTATCTTAGAAAATAAAAAAAGAGGCCCAGGGATTTAGCTCAGTGGTTCTGGGCATCTGCCTTACAAGCACAAGGTCCCTAGTTTGATGCCCAGTAACCACATACAGCAGTGCTGGGCATAGTCAATAACACCCACCAGTAGTCAGTACTATACCACGGTGCCCGGCATGGTGGCTTGCACCTATAATCCCAGCACTCAGGAGGCAGAGGCAGGAGAATTGCTGTGAGTTCCAGGCTGGCCTGGGCTCCACAGTGAGCTCAGGGCCAGCCTGAACTATAAAGTGAGATCCTGTCTCAAAAATAAATAAATAAATAAATAAGGAATTAGGGTATAACTCAGTGCAAGCTTTGCTACTGAAAGAAAAAAGACAAAAGCTGTGAAATTCAATGAATTGTATAACTATGTCATGCTTAAATAAAAATTTTAGACTTATTTAAGTCTAAATAAAAGGGAATTGTTTATATGTAATATGATTAGCATCATTATTGTAAATATCATTTTAATCAAGAGTTGACCAAATTGTTTGCTTTTTTAAATAAAGTTTTATTGGAACAAATACATATTCTCTCTGCTTTAATACTATAACAGCAAATTTGAGTACATTGTTAGCAACAGAAATCATATATCTTGCAAAGCCTGAAATATTTACTATCTTGTCTTTTATTAAAGAAATTGATGATGGCTAATTTCCATAATCAATTTTTTTTTGAGACAGGGTCTCACTTTTGTAGGTCAAGCAGGCCCTGAGCTCAACCTTGGGCTCACAACAATCCTCCTGCTTCTGCTTCCCTAGTGCTGGGGTTACAGGAGTGAGCTCCCATGCCTGGTACTGTGGTATGTGGTATTGATTGCTAGTGGGTGTGAGTCATCACGGCCAGCATTAGTGTATGTGTTTACCACAGATCAACTAGGGACCTCGTGCTTATAAGTCAGGCACCAGAACCACTGAACTAAATCCCCGGCCCTTCCATAATCAATATTAACCTTCATGTTTTCTTTATTTGGGAAGAATTGGAGAAGTACAGTGGTACCTCAGTTCATGAACTTAATTCTTGTCATATTTGTGGTCACACAGTTTGTTCCACAAATTTGGTTGCAACTTGCAGCCAGAATCATGGAATGAATTCTGTGAACAGAATTGTGGAAGAATTAGGTTTGTGAACTAAGGTACCACTGTATATGAACTTAATATGTTATGTATGTATTTGAACAACTGGTATAGGTGTTGAACCATAGTCTAGGTGATGTGAGGAGCTTATTACTGAAGCCCAATAATGTGAACCATTTTCAGTTGTTGAAACTGTTCAATTGTTCAATGAATACAGTGTATATATTATCATGCTGACGAATCTTTCTGCAAATAAGAGATTTTTAAAGACTAGTTAGCTACATAAAAGAAAAAAGAAGCTTAACGAGAGATTAATTTTTCTTCTGAGATTTTTTTCTGATGGGATTTAATCCTTCCAGAGCATTTTTCTCTTTGGCTTATGGACCAGCTCTGTCTTTAGCAGTGAACACAGTGGGTCTTACATTTCACCTGTTTTTCTGCCTGTCATCCACCGTTGGTTCTTAAGACTTTGCCCTTTGGTTGGGTGGGCAGAGCACCAGCTGACAGGGAGACTTTAGACAGGTTCTGGGTGAAGCCTAGGGAGTTCTTCAGCTTGATTGCCACTTGTCTTAGTTACTTTTCTCATTGCTGAGACAAAATACCTGATGCTCAGAGTAAAAGGAAGAAAAGTTTATTTGGCTCACTGTTGGTAGAGGTTTCAGTCCAAGGCAGGGTGGATGGCAGATGGGGATCACAGGGGAGAGAGAGCTCACGGTAGACAAAAGGGAGCAAAGCAAGCAAATAAGGGACAAGACAAGCCTCATTCTGTCCTTCATATTGTATCCAGGCTACTGGGGATTAGGGTGGTAGCGGACCAGTCAGTGGACTGCTTTATTCATCACCACCCAGCCTTCATCCTAGCAGTGCAGTATGAATCACTCACACACTTAGATCCAGCCGCCTCTGAGACAGCCCCATCTGTGACTGTATGAGGCTTTGGACACAAGCTATAGTTTCTAGTTGAGTTCCTATTCTACCCTCCCCATTTCCTTTTCTTCCTGTTTTCATATTTGTTAAGGATATATCTTATTTTATTGTTTAATATTTGGGTATTTTATCTTACTTGACAACACATCCTTAGTTCTTGGATCACATTTTTAGTTTTTTACTTTAACTTCTGAAACCATCTTATTTTTCTTTATCTAAAAAAATGTATTCAATAAAATATTACACATTATTTTGATACTTTTAAGTTTTGTTTTTATCTTCTTAATTTTAAACTTTTCTTAATGGTTGCCCTCGCATGTCCTCCATATTTTATTATGCTAATTTATCGTTTGTTTCTTTCATCGATGTCAAAAAGTGTGACAGGAAGGGTGGATCTCATGTCACAGCCCCGGGCTGTTAGGGCCTTCATTTCTCTCAGGTCGCTCCTTACCTCTCTCGTAATGGCTCCCTCCTCTCTCACATGAGATGAAGCTAGAAAAATTGCCCCACACAGCTTGGGAGCCTTATGGGGAACACCTTTCTGGTGAGTAGTTATTCTTTATATGCAGGTGGGACCCATAGAGTTTCCTAAAGATACTGTTTGACACTTACTTTACTCCTAAGATAACAAGTCCTGTATTCAAAAATATGTGGTCTTTGGGTTATAAAATGATCGCATTTGGAGCAATTTTTGCAAGCATTGTGGTTACTTCTAGGAGGGAAAGTAGGTAGGAAGTCATAGTTAGACGTGGCTGTTTCTCTCCACCATAATCATTCAGAGAAGGTGTAGTAGAAGCGACATTAACAGACTTCCGCCCCTCCCTATCTCAGTGCTCTTGTATTATATAATCAATTTGCATAGCAGAATCAGGAGAAATTCTTAGAATGAAGGATGCAAACTGAAATATAGAGTGTCAAGGAGAGACTGAGTGGGAATATTTCAGGTCCAAGTCTCAAAATCCGACATTCCTTGCTCTTGATTGGCTCTCTTCACCACATCAGAACGCTTCCTGGGAAGCCAGGCTCACTGAGAGTGCCTGATCCTGAGGAGAAGGGAAGGGAAGTCCTCTCCTTTCCGATGGCAGCGTCCCATCGTGGCAATACAGGGGGGCAGCTGCGACCGGTTTTCTTCAGGGAATCACCAGTCTTTCTTCAAGGGAGAAGAGCTTCCTCTTGGAAGCCATCGGTGCCCAAAGGGTAATTGTGTTATCTTTGAAGACGTCTTAGGACTCATTTTGGTTTTGTTCATTTCTTTTTAAGCAGATTCCCGTAGAGTTTTCTCATAGACGAGTTAAGTGGGAGCTCTTGGTCTGCAGCTGAACTGTCTTGCTTCCTGCCAGCCCCACTGTTTCAGCTCTTCCTCCAGCCTCCCACAGTGGTGCCTCCTCCAGCAGCTCCGCCTCCACATTTGTCTGCTCAGCTCATTTCTCTCCAAGTTCAGCAGTGTACATTATCAGCATGGCTGCTGTGTTCTCTGACCTCAGCAGTGACTAACTCATGACCCCTTTATTTAACCTGTACTCTCCGCTTCTAGCAGAGCATTTGGTCCACATTCCAGAGAGCCACATCATTTCTTCTGAGCCCTTCATGTCAACTCCGTGGGGTGGTTTTAGAATGCAAACATGCGCCTGAACAGAGGCCAACCCTGTTCTCCCCAAGCAGTCACTAAAGGATCATTGAAATTGCAAATTCCCATAAAACATGGTCAGAGTGATTGTAAGATGGACACATCCTATGGATTGGACAGATGGGATCATTACTGATTTTTTCCCTTCACCTTTGGGCTTTGCACTTCAATTTGCAAATTTTGAATCGTGTAATAATATATGTACCCAGATTTCCCTCTCTAGACAACTTTCATTTAAAGTTTTCTATAAAGGAAAATTGATTGTAGTGCTCCTGTAGTATAGAAAACCAGGTAGATTATTAGTTCTAAGATTTATTTTAACAAGTTTTAAGAAGTTATAATTCTCTGTTGCAGAGTTTTAACTTTTTAAAAAACCTTTACTGCAAGTTGTTTGCCAGCCATGTGAGATTCCTAGTGACCTCTAGGTCTTTCTTATATTTGGTATAAGGATTTTGGTCAAAAAGAGCTATTTAAATATCCTTTTTGGGAGAACATCCCTTGTTCTGCATCTGGCCCTTTCCTGGTCCCTTGTCATTGTGATTCAACCCCGTGATTAGCTTGACTAATTGTACAGTGTAGCACAAGAGATGCCAATTTCCATTCTAGCCTTTTGTTAGAAGACTGTGAAGAAGCTTTTCTGAAAAACCCCGAAGGAAAGCCACGGTTAATCTATCATCGTTTGGAGGATGGGAAAGTCAGTTCTGACTCCGTCCGGCAGTTTATTGATCAAGTGTGTAACCTCAACAAGGCCAACAAAGCCAAGGTAAAATTCCTAGCATTTTCTTAAGAACATGCTTCGCAGAGAGAGGAGTTAGAACAAAGGCCCTGCGGTAGGGCTGAGCCTGGCTGCTTCGAAAGGGAAGGGACCAGTAGGCGCGGGCCGGGTGCGTGAGGGCAATAGCAGGAGGTCCTGGACAGCTCAGCCCTGCTTTCAGGACTTGATTTTTTTCCCTTAGAGTGAGTTGGAGAGCCACAGGAAGACTTTAGTTAGAATGGCGGGGCCTGGCATGAACCTGTGACAGTGATCTCCTTAGCCGCTGTGTGGAGAGAGACCGCAGTCGGCAGAGTCATGGGCAGAGCTAAGCGCTGTGGCAGCCATCCCTGTGAAGGGCTGGAGGCCCAGACCACAGCCATGGGAGCCAAGATGAGGAGATGGCAAAAATGTAAAGTCCTTTTGCTTGATTGCACCCTTGTTCACACTAAATCACTTGTGTGACCTTGGCCAAGGTACTTTACATCTCAGTTTTGTCTTTTGTAAACGAGGGGCAATAACAGCATCTCCCTCCTAAAGCTGTTGTGAGGATAACTGAGCTCCTGTATGCTAAGAGCTAGAACGGCCCGCGTAAGTGCCCTCAAGTACCACCACCAACTCTTCCTCCTGTTGCCGTGTTCTCTTGTTGTTGCAAAACTCTGTGTTTTCCCCAGATCATTGCTCACTCAGGAGATCACGCAGAAGGAGTACATAAAACTTACATGTGTGTGGAAAAGATTATTAAACAGGTAAGTATGTATCTCTTGTAAGATTTCACTCAAGGTATTTCAAGACCATTTTCCTTAAAACTGAGTTTTGCAGAGAACACCACCTATTGTTTTGAGAGTATTACTGAGGAGAACACCGTTGTTTCTGTTGGGAATCCTTCCTGTGGTGTGATCAGGAAAAATGTGCCTTTTACTCAGAGATGATCTCGGACTCAGTGCACCCTTTGGTATTAGAGAAGTCCTGCTCAAAGTACCCCACACATATCCCCAACAGCAGAAAGGGGTGGAAGTGTACCTCCAGAAGGATGAGGCGGGGCCCACAGAGGTGTTTGGAGCTGAGAGCGTCTATGAAATCACATGTATTATCTCAAAAATGTATGTGCATTCTTTACATATGTTCTGCTTGATCTTGTGGCTGGGTTTGTTTTTAATATATCACTGTCAGACTTACATAAGAGCAAAATAGTCACAGCTATCACAAAAAAGAAAGTCCTCCCCGTGTTCATTCAAGGAAATGACCACGGTATGAGGATGTGTCGTGTCTAGCCTGTGCTGGCTGCTCTGAACTGATGCCTGTTCCAGAAAACCCAGGTCCTTATTTGAGAAGTAAGGGGTCAGACTACAGGAAGGGTAGTTAGTTATAGAAAAACAATGAGCCCCAAACGCGATACAACATCTGGAGAAATATAATATTCCTTACTAAAATAATTGTCATTATCAGCTTTGATCATTTTAATAGTCTTGCCAATTTTAGGACCACGATAAGTAAAATGAATTGAGCAGAAAGAAACTCTTCATGTTTACCATCTTTAATGCTTAAAGGGCAACATGTATTCAGTGATTTAATATATTTAAGAATAAATATCACAGCAAAGACACTTGATATCAAGAAACCCCAGGTTATTGATTGAATTTTATGGCATATTACTTCAATGTTAGTACAGACTTTAAAATTTTTTAGTACCCGGATGAAACCATAGATACTGTGTAACTTTTTTCAGAAAACAAATCCTATATAGTTCAAATGTCCCTTTTATTTTATATAAAAGAGGTCTTTATTTATATTTTCATATTATTTGCCTTTTTTTAAAGTGAGTTTTTGTAGTTAAAAATCTTCTTCCCATACATATTATATAGAAGCGATAGGTTTGGGCTTGTGAGCTAACCTGTACCCCAAAGCCTCAGCTCATCATTCACTTTTGTGTGCCTGTTGCTATTTAGGATATATTGGGCTTTGAGAACACAGACTTGGAGACTAAAGATTTGGGCACCGAAGAGTCCATTCCAGAAGAGGATGATTTTGGAGATGTTCTGTGGGACATACATGACGAGCAAGAACAGATGGAAGCTTTTCAGCAGGCCTCTAATTCACCCCATGAGTTGGGATTCGAGAAAGTAAGCTTGCGGAGTACTGTATTCTAACAGATACAGGCTGGGTGGGGATTGTGTTTGCACCTAAGGAGAGTTGAGGTTCATGATTGTGTTGTTTGCTTTTAGAGCTTAATTGTCCATGTCAAGATGTCTATGCGTTTTTATTATATGAAAGATAAGGGAGAGTCAGATATACTTGTGATCAAAAGCACTTTGGTTACAGTTAGGATTTGTCAACCGGAGGTACATTGTGCTGTCATCTGCAACTCAATGGGGCCAGAGTTAGGATAGCTAGGACACATGCACAGAATAGTAAGACTGTCTGTTATTCCTATTTTAAAAAGTCCAAGTATCAAACAACATACAACAGGCAGATGAGTCTTTGGTCTACCAC
>PVIR01021023.1:0-29914 GCA_004026965.1 Petromus typicus | reverse complement strand
AATCTTTCTCCCTCATATGTTGAATCAGTAGTTACTCTGGAGCAGTGAGATTGGTAATGTGACAGTGAAAACCAAGAAGGAATTAAGGGGCACTTGGACATTTAATAGTAACCATTTTTCTATTACTTCTAATTAAAAATGTTCCCCTTCTATTAAAATGCCTTTATATTGTTCAGAGGGGAAAATAACTTCTGCTTATTTTTAAAACTCCTTTGATATCATGATTAGTAAGGGATTTTCATTCGTAGCTCTTCAGTGAAGAGGAGAATGACAATAGCTGAACTCTGAGGCTGAGGGAATATTATTTCCTCTACTTGTTTTTGTAAGCAGGTATCAAGTTTAATAGGAGTTTAGATTATTATGAAATAAGATGATTTAAATTACTTTGAGCTCTTTTAGAAATCTCTGATTCAAAGAAAAACCTGGCCAGGCCCAGTGCTGCATACCTGTAACTCCAGATACTCAGGAAGATCAAAAGTTCAAGGCCAGCCTAGATAGCATGATAAGACTCCATCCCAGAAGCAAAAGAAATATACAACAAAAAAGAGTGTGTTAAAAGAAAAATCCAAGCTTTCATTTTTTTCCTCTGGGAAGTTTGATACATGCAGGATTTTTAAAAACCAGTTTTGTTGCTATGGTAATTAAGCATGTGAGCACACACATAAATAAACAAACAGGACAGGGAAAATGCAAGAGGACATACTTCAAAATACCAACTCTGGCTAGTGGAATTGTGAGCAGCTTTCACCTTATGCAGATCCTTTAGACTTGCCATTGCGTGGATTTTTTGCAGTTAGTAATCAGTAGTATTACACTTATCGGAATATAAAATAAAACTCATTACTTCACATATAGAGAAAGACCTGCAGGCAAAGGACCCTGTACACAGAACACCAGGGGCCTCTGGAAGGGGGCCATTGCTTAGAAACAGAAATTAGTTTGTCTGTTTTCTCCTTCCCTCCTTCCTTTAAATTTGGCCTTACAAGTAGGTACAAGTCCAAACTCTCTCTTTCTCTCTCTCTCTCTCTCTCTCTCTCTCTCTCTCTCTCTCTCTCTCGGCTACTATTTGCCTGAGTTTAATCAGGGATCTTTATTCATGCTTAGCACTAAGGTTTGGCATCCGTAAGGGTCCCCACAGAAAACCAGAGAAAAAGCACGTATCAGTGTGATCCACACCAGCCCCAGGGCCAAGAGCCTACCACGAACTGGTGGAGACAGAGAATGGAGAACAGGTGTGAATGTCGAAGTTAGTTTAGTAACTACATTTATGTGCAGCATCACATTCAAGTATTGAAGCATGTATTTTTATTGTTTCATTAGCGCATTGTGGAGTACATAATGTTTATTTTCCTTGTGGGAAGTTAGCACATGCACATAATATATCTTAATTCCTTTAATCATCCCTTTCCTTTCACTCCCTTACCCCTCCACCCATCCCTTGGACCCTTCGTGGGTTTTTTTTAGGTTTTTTGAGACAGGGTCTCGCTTTGTGGTTCAAGCTGGCCCTGAGCTCAGCCTCAAACTCACATCACAATCCTCCTGCCTCTGCCTCCCGAGTGCTGGGATTACAGGCGTCTTTGTTTATTTTGAGGCAGGGTCTCACTTTCTAGTTCAGGCTGGACCTGAACTCATTATGTAGCCTGGGTCAGCCTCGAACTCAGCAATCCTCCTGCCTCTGCCTCCCAAGTACTTGGATTACAGGTGTGCGCCCGACTTGTGTTTATTTTTTGTCAGACACACAAGCTAAAACATGACATTGACTCTTTAATGTGAGAAACTCAGAGTAAAAGTAAAAAGCAAAATAAAAGAAAGTGGGGAGATAACTGTTTTCAAAAGAGAAGGGGATTAAGAAATGGAGGGAAGGGAGAGAGGGACAAGGGATAGGGGCAGAGCGGGAGCCTGGTGGATGCAGCACCGGCATCTAGAAAGGCGCCGGGGCAGAGCACCTCTAATGACATGAGCCTGTGCCAGCCGGAGATGAAATCTGCCCTGGCAAATTCTACACTCCCAGTCTAAATGGAGCCAGGTGCTGAGCGGAATTACACTCAGTAATCCAGTGTGGAGAGTGGAGTATAGGAAAAGCTCTGGGGGAGAAAAAATCTTATTGCTTTGTGTTTGTACCTTAAATGATCAGAGGTGTGGCAGGTCACAGACTCTAACTGAAAGATAAACGATGCCAGAGTATAAATAGGAGAAGGTGAGTTTAGCTGACATCTGAGCAGTCATTAAAAGGGAAAAGGCAGCAGGAAGATTTTATCAGTCTGAGGAGGAAGGTGTTGCTAAAGATAACCTCTGAGGCTCTTTTGTGTTAATAACTCTACTGCAAGGAAAATTCCGTAAAAGTAAGACTCTACTTGCCAGGACAGATTCTGAAAGAGATTCTAAGGTGGATGATGAGGTGAGAAGTGCTCCAAAAATTTCTTTGAGAGGATGAGGTAAGAAGGCGGGAATAAAGAATTCCTAACCTTAGACATGTGCCCTTCCATAAAACTGCACACATCAAAGCCGGAGGGCAAACTTTCATTTCCACAGGACACAACCAGGTCCCTACAAAGTGGATCACTGTGTGCAAAGACCAAGGTCCTGTGTCCCACCCCCGGGCATGTGGGCAGCTGGTTGTCTGGACCAGGTTTGGAGTATTCCCTAAGGCTGCATGTGTTGAAATTTAATCCCCACCAGGAAGTATCAATAGAGTGAACATTCACTCTGACTTTGCTGGTTAGAAATAGGGCTTTTGGGAAATCATGAGGATTAGATAAATTCACTGGAGTGAAGCCCTAGGATTGAATCCTGATTACTTAATAAGAAAAAGGAGAGAGAAACACACACCTTCTCCTTTCTTTTACATGTAGTAACTTGTGCTGTCTTCGTACTTTGGAGGAAAAGAGGTCATGACTAGATAAGGTCCCTCAATCTTGTACTTCCAGAACCAGGAGCCAAACCAAACCTCTTTTCTTTATAAAGTTACCCAGCCTCAGGTATTTCATTATAGCAGGAGTAATACCTGTCAGTGTTTTCTTTATGTTATATTGACTAAGTGCTATTTTCCTCCATTCCCATTCTATGCCACCAGAAAAAGGAGTTGAGAGAATAAAATGAAGAAAACCTCACATATCGCATTGCCCCTTTGGCCTCTGCTTTTTTTTTTAACTCCAAAAGGAATCAATAACAATAAATGTTAATCATTTCATCCCTCCTTGCTTTCCATTTTCTTGTTAATATTAATTTGATATTAGGTTAAATGCAACATTTCTCTTATAATAACTTTCATGTTGTGTTTTGGATGCCCCACTGTTCAAAGTGAGCTCTTTTTTCCCCATTCTCAATCCATTAGATTGTCCCACACAGAACTCTTCTTTTTCCCTACTTTTCTTCAGCAGGATAATTTTGAGCAGTCTTAGGAATAAGGAAAAAGGAACAGAAGAGTATATATGCTCCTATGAACCAGTAAATCCATAAAAAAATCATTTATACCAATAGCATAATCCATCAAATAACAAACTGTTATAAACAGGACTTTTATTTAAAAATATTTCACTTGGCCGGGGATTTAGCTCAGTGATTCTGGCGCCTGTCTTGCAAGCGCAAGGACCTGGGGGGTTTGATCCCTGGTCACCACATACAATACTGGGTGTGGAGACTCACGCCCAGCAGCAACCAGTATAACAGAGCACAGTGCCGGGCATGGTGGCTCATGCCTGTCATCCCAGGACTCGGGAGGCAGAGGCAGGAGGATTGCTGTGATGTGAGTTTGAGGCTGAGCTCAGGGCCAGCCTAAACCACAAAAAGTGAGACCCTGTCTCAAAAAAAAAAAAAATTTCACTTGAAGAGATTCCACTAAGTCAATGAAAAGATAAGTCACACATTGGAAGAAGATATTTGCAAATCATGTGTCTAGTAATGAACTTATATCTAGAATATAATCAAGAACTCTTATAACTCCATGATAGGACAAACAGCACAACTAAAAAATGGAGAACTGATTTAAGTAGATGTTTCACCAAAGAAGATATGGAAATGTTTCTCCAGGGTTGGGGATCAAACTCAGGACCTTGCTCTTGGGCAAGGTGCCATGAAGCTAAATCTCCAGCTCTAGAAATGTTTAATAAGCATTTGAAAAGATACTTAATGTCTTCACTCATTAGAAAACTATCTATTAAAACCAAAAATGCAGTGGAACCTCAAATTACCTACTTCACATACAAAAAATTTGGATTATGACCATCATTTTGGTTTTGACTTATGACCAAAGTCCTGAGATACGACCTGAATGCTGGTTGCTTGTGTGGCTCATGTTGCCTGACAAGCATGTGTAGGTATCTGTAAGCATTAGTCAGAGCTCAGATGCATGTGTTTGTGGATGTGGTTTTGGTCAGTGCTTTATATAATCGCTATGATTATTGCAATCAAAATGGCCCCACAAAAGCTAGAAAACAAGCTCAAGAAGGAAGAGAAGGTAAAGAAAGCATCAAAACTGAAAAGAAGAAAATGGTACAGAAATAGGAAGTGATGTTCAAGTGAACAATTTTGCTAACCTGCACAACATGTTGAAATCTACTATTTCAATAATCTTATAGAGAAAATATTTGTATAAGGAAGCTATGCTGCTTCCTTACTGATATTACTATGTCACAATCAGTAGTATTAGATGAGGTAGAAGGAGAACATATATTACCCAGGGAGAGGAGAAAATGCCAGGCTACAGACCTATGAAGGATAGACTAACATTTTTGCTATGTACCAATGCACGTAGTAACCTCAAGATAAAACCCCTCTTAGTTTATCACTCTAAGAGCCTTAGAGTGTTCAAAAAGCATAAAGCCATGAAGAATGAGCTTGGGCTCATGTAGAGACTGAACGCAAAGAACTCAAGAATACTTTTTCTTAGACACTTAGCGGGCTTTCTGATCTACCGTTAAACAATATCTAGAGGACAAAGGTTTGTCACTCAAGGCTCTCCTCATCAGGGACAATGATTCTGGTCACCCATGAGATTTTGAAGAAGAATTGGCTGGGGAATTCTCATGGCTTTCAGTCAAGTTTCTCCCTTCTAATACAACTTCTCTATAGCAGCCTATGGACTGGTAGGTTATGACTAACTTTAAAGAAGTTATACACCGTGAAACTGTTCTTGAAGTGATGACAGATGGTCTTAGATACAGATTGAATCCTTAAAATGTTCTAGAAGGAACATTAGAGCATCTTGTGTAGGGGTAACTGAGAAATCCTGGACCAATCTCTCTATAGAAACTGGGATCTACCTGGAAGAAAGTGTAGTCTAAAATTATACAGGAGAGAGAGTTGAAGGCTGTGCAGAGGAACTTGAGCCTTCAGTTGGCCCTGTGGTTGATGATGTTGTCACTATAGTAAAGTCCACAGGCTTCAGGTAGACAGTGGTGATGTTGAACTGGGGAGGGACACTCAGAGGAACTGTCTACAGTGGAACTTCAGCAACTTCTTGCAGAGCAACAGAGGACGGCAGCTGAGGGGCTTTGTGAATAGGAGGGAAGTGTCAACAGTCAGTGCAGCAAAGTTCTTCTGAAATAAACTAAATCTTGGAAAAATGTACATAGCTACAAACACTTGTAGAGAAGACCACCTACGCAGAGAAAAAGTCAATCATTGCATTCACTTGCATAATACACTGTCATGTTATACTACAGAACAACGTTAAAGAAAAGATAAAAACTGACAACTTTAGAACAATTTTTAG
The DNA here is from genome assembly GCA_004026965.1 of Petromus typicus. Taxonomy (NCBI): domain Eukaryota; kingdom Metazoa; phylum Chordata; class Mammalia; order Rodentia; family Petromuridae; genus Petromus; species Petromus typicus. Next base: position 24,201 of record PVIR01021023.1, on the reverse strand, counting down.
TTCTGAAAAAGCTGAATGAGCCAGAAGCAAGTCCTAGTGGGTTACAGACTCTCCCAAGGACACAAAGTATGCTAGAGAGCCAGATTCCTGCTGTTCTTATGGAAGGAGACTCCTTCCAAACAATAACTACCTTTCATCTAATTATTCCTTCCTGTGAGCCAAAGATGTCAACTTGAATGGTGAGTACAGTATAAAATTGTTGTTTCTGGTAAACTAGGCACATTTTATAACATTTTGGCGAATGCACTAAAAAAGTTATTGGTGCTTCTGGAAAATTACACACATTATATAACCCTTTTTTATTATGAAAATGTTAGTTAAGGGATGCTTTGAGAAGTTTGGAAGGCATGAAGAGTATTTCGATTATTTCTTATAAGAAAAATAGTCTTGATTTATAACTGACTTGGGTCACAACCAGCCCTTCCAAATAAACTGAGTTAATAAATCAAGTGTCCACCTTAAATTGCCTTTTTATACTACCATGGCTAAAATAAAGAGAAAGAACAAGTACTGGCAAGGACACAGGGAAACATTGCTGATGGAATATAAAATGGTGCAACCACTTTGGAAATGAACTGATAGTGTCATAAAAAGTTAAATACAGGGCCAGGGATTTAGCTCAGTGGTTCCGGCACCTGTCTTGCAAGCGCAAGGACCCGAGTTCAATCCCCAGTAACCACACACCATACTGGATGTGGAGACTCATCCCAGCAGCAACCAGTACCACATACCACAGTGCCGGGCGTGGTGGCTCATGCCTGTAATTCCAGCACTTGGGAGGCAGAGGCAGAAGGATTGCTGTGATGTGAGTTGGAGGATGAGCTCAGGGCCAGCCTGAACCACAAAAGTGAGACCCTGTCTCAAAAAAAAAAAAAAAAAAGACCTAAAAATGTTAAATACAAATTTAAGGATAAGCCAGCAATTTTATTCTGAGGTATATACCTAAGAGAAACAAAATCAAGCATTTACACAGAGCCTTGTACATAATGTACACTGCAGCATTTTTCATAGTAGCCAGCATTATGCTAGCTAAAAGAAGCAGTTATACAAGTGTGGCCTATATATTTTATTCCATTTATATGAAATCTATAGACAGAACTTAGATCAGTGGTTGTTGAGGGCTGGGGGTGGAGTGGAAACTTATTGCAGAAGGGCAGAGGTACTCTTTTGGCTCTAAAACTGGGTTGTGGTGATGGTTGCACAATTCTGCCAATAGGCTAAAAATAATGGAATTAAACACAATGAATGGACAACTTTTATGGTATGTGAGTTAACCTGCTAGAGATTTTTAATTTCACCTTTGCTAAGTATCTTTACTTTCATTGATTGACCTTTAACCTGTGAACCCACCCGGGCTACTATGGAAGTTACTTTATGGGAAGACCAGCGTCATGTAGAAGGCAGAGTTGAAACACATTATATTGTCTCTGCTGTCATTTAGTTTTGCTTAGGAACTACGCAACTTAACCTACCCATAGATGTAAACTATATATTGATATCGTTTAGTGGCAAGCAAAATTTTGACAATGTTAGTCTGTGTCTTCAGAGTCTAACATTGAATAAGCATTTTAAATGCTAACTCTTAAATCTAGACAATAGTTTCACTTTGTTTTATTCAATTAAAAAACTAAAAACCAACTGGTTAAAGATAGCACATGTTCTGCCTTTATTGGGGTCAATTTTTTCACCAAAGTCTAGGGCTTCCTTTACCTACCAGACAGGCCTTCATCCCACAGTGAGAGCATTAACCTATTCTGGTTTTGTGTTGGTAGAAGGTCAGTGTTTGCCATCTGCCTTAACCTCACTCCGACATCACAGGGCCTGCCCTAGAGCGGGGCTATTTTAGTAATGAAACTTATCCCCTGGAAAAGGAGCCAGAGTTGCTCAAGAAACTAGAGTAGAAGTCATGGTGAGACAGATTCTCCTTGCGTCACTTTAAGTAATTAGAATGAAATGATATGTGCTTGTCAGGCTATTTACACAACTGCTGTTGCCACACAAGTCGGAACTGGGCTCTCTGTCGCATACCTTTCTCCCGTCACATGTCAGACATGCTTTAGATGCTAAGGTAAGCAGCTGAAGGACTCTTTATTTGGAAAACACTTCAAACAAGAAAATAGCCATGGAGAGAGGAAATAAAGCTCTGATTCAGTCAGCAAGTCCAACTCTCATTCTCTCTACTGCGAGAAGTCTCAGTGCCCACCGACTTCCCAGGGTCTGAGGAGACCACTGGTTCTTCTGGAAGTGTGAAGGAATCAGCTCACAGTGCCTCCGGAAGGACAGCTGGTCACCTGGCTCTTCTCCTTCTCCATGTCTTCAGAGTGGGCTGATCTGGTTCTGACTGGAATACATAGCCAAGGATGGTCATTTCTAGGCCTAGGGTCACCTATCTCCTTATGATATGTGGGTATCTTGAGTATGAAATGTAATGTGCTGTTTTGGGTAGCTAATTTCTAATTAGCATATTGGACAAGGCTGGTTCTTGGGATGTAATTGTCAGGAAACTCTATCTTCCTCCCCCATCGTCCCTTGAGATTCCCTCTCCAGGCCAGTCCTCCAGTTGCTGGGAGAAATCTCACACAATGACATGACATTTCTGGTCATTCTCTGGGAGTAAAAAGTAACAATTTAGGGTCTCAATTTAAGAAGTAAAATATCTATCTTTATATAATTATTGAAACCCTAAACTTCATTGACATTTTAAGCTCTTCCCTCCTCTAATTTGCAAGTTATAGTGAAAAGGCTTGGTTTATTCTTGCAGTCTTGTAGAGGGGGAACTACAAAATCCCACAGCCTGGGAGTCTTAAACAGCAGAAACATGTTTCTCACAATTCTGTAGCCTGGAAGGGTGGCACTGAGGTGCCATCAAGTGGGCTCCAGCGGAAGGCTCCCGTCCTGGCTCATGAAGAGCTCTCCCCTCACTGTCTCAGTACACAGTAAAGGGACAAGTTCTCTGACACCTCTTCTTAGAAGGATACTAATCCTACTGATCAAAGCTTATGATCTCCCTGACTCTTAATCATTTCAATGAATGTAACATTTCTAAATATAGAGGTTGAGGGTCCAACATATAAATTGGAGCGGGAGATAAAAATTAAGTCATAGTACTCACTTTCGTCACTGTGCATCTTCCCTATCTTCTCAGTTGCTACCCCACAGACACAGATATTCCATTTTTAATGACAAGCCTGTTTAACAACTGTTCAGACTTACGACTGGGTTGTGCTGCTGGGACTCGTGATCCTCCACTTGGACTTACCACTTGTCTCTTTTTATTGTACAGTTTTGCACATTTTGTTTGTAGAGTTTCAATGCCTTTTTTGTACACCTGGCTTATGCAGTACCATCATTTTTGAAGATTGTATTATCTAGTATAGGCTAAAATCCTCTCCCTCTAAAACTTTATAAGCATTAAATTCTTTGCATTGAACATCACTCATATTAAAATGCATACTTCTGCTTCTGGCAATGGAGCTCTGACTGACCCAGCTCTCTTTGGCAAAAGAAGTGGGGAATGAGTTGACTTGCATGTCAGGAACAGGGTAGAAATTTCCTTTGCCTTTTTTTGGGGGGGCATATCTGCTGCCAAATCAAGCACCAAAATTTCCCTTTAGACACGCTCTTATAAAGTCTTTGCAGCCTCACTTCTAGCCTGAAAAGACCCTTCAAAGTTTCTATGCTCCACATTCTTACAAGTCCTTAGCATGAAAAGCACCACGTATATCTAAAAAATACCTTTTGCTTGCAATGAACATATAACTTCATTTTTCTGTCTTTACATACACATCTACTTGGCTAAGGACAGTATGATTTCCCTCAGGTTAAAATGATCAGCTATGTGCCTGGATCCCCAACTGGCCTGGCCCCAAAGGCAAGCAGAAAGATCAAAGCAATCGCAGAGCTAGAAATTCCTCTTCCAGGATATTCCAATCAGCAGAAACAATAAGGCTATCAAGAGACTGAGTCTCTGGCCTGGGTTTGTTCCCTTACAAAATGCTGAGAACCTGAGGCCAGGGACAAGGCGGCTCTGATCTGAGCTTATCCTAACCCATCATCAAAACCTGCTGAGGGGGAAGGCCACAGAAGCAGCCAAGGACAAACAGGCCTCAGGAGCATTTTTCTTCCTCCATCACCCCAGGCTACTCCACATAAAAGAAAAGAACTGAAGAATCAACTCCTTCATAATTATATTTAGAAAATGAATAAAAGCCTCATTTGGAAACTTTTTTGCTTGCTTTTAGAACATTTACCAAGAAAAAATATATTGATTTGTTGCTCTATAGCTGTAATTCTGAGATTAGCTTCCTTGCCTTTTCTTCTGTCCTAATCACTGTCCAGGGCGCTATAAAGCTGCCACTGTGATTTGGGGTATCTGGGGATGCTAGACAGGCAAGAGGAACTATTCAAGGTAGCAAAAGCTGAGATGGAGCCCCACGTAAGACTTGGCCTCTCCTTTATTTTGCCCAAGAGCAACATAGATCTTTTCCATAACTTTCATCCTTGCATATTTAAATTCAAATAACCACAAGAAACTGATCTTCTCTTGAAGCTGGCTGGCATCGTGCTATTTTATTCTCATCTGAGTCACACTGATGTCGTGAGTCCACTTCCAGGACAGATTCAAGGTTTTGCAGTGAATACTTTCTGGCTTCTCCCTCAATTTTCTTTTGGCAGGCAATTGTCCTCTGCAAAAAAAAGAGGATTCCAGAATCTCCTGCCCTGCCAGGAGCTCCATAGCTTCGAGGTTCCCCTGTGACCTGGGTTGTCGAGTCCCTCATTTTTTGGACCTTCCTTGTGTTGTGGTCCCTTCCTGCCTCCATTCCTGACATTATCTTCTCCATTAAAAGTTTCTTCCCCTTCTCAGAGCTCTTTTCCTCCTCAGGGGACAGTAGCATCTTTGGCTTTCAGGGGAAGACTCGAAGCCAGGAATCGGGCAAATGACGGCACAGAGTCCAAGGGATGTGGTGGAATTTTTTAATGTCTCTTAATCTCAGTTCTTCTAAACTCAAATCGTTCTCAGCTCATGTCAATCACTGACTTTCAAAACATTTAGATAAAAATCCTATCACAGCAAATTCTATTAGGTGCTTTCTGTGCTGGAAAGAAATTTTCTAGAAGTTTACAAGTAAACAGGATGGTGCATAACTCATAACTCACTTCAGAGGAGTAGAAAATGTGAAGTGGCTTTCCCTTCCCTGACTCATGGGCCTCCCTGGACCGGCCTGCTGATGTGCTCCTTATTCTCTTCTACAGCTTACTATTTTTTTATTTTAATACTGATTATATCTCTAGGTTGTTATTGACTAAAACCTTACATAGAGCAGTGCTACAATGCTGAAACCTGAGGGTCTGGGGAGCCCAGATTACAAACTTCTCCCACATTAGCATGAGTCACCACCAGCTAAAATTTTCGGCATTCTATTCAAGGAATAATTTGCCAAAAGTCTATTGAATTCTTTCCAATTAAATAGCCTAAGTGAAGCTTTTCAGACCCCAACAAGGAAGCTAGGAGACAGAAAACTGTGTGGTGATTTTGGACAAGAGTGTGCAAAGGCAAGCTTTCCATGAGGCTGCAGGGTGTAGTGCCGGAGAAAGATACAGGATGTGGAAGAATGACTCCATGCTTTCAGATCGAATGTTTGCACAATGACTTCATCATTCTATTTGAAACAATGAGAATTCCTGGATCACTGACACATCTGGACTCAAAATAATAAGGAAAATATTTGAATCTTCTTTTTAAATGTATGTAAATGCCTCCTTCCTTTTATGAACATAAGTAGTCCAATTCTTTGTCATATACAATTACAACTGTTAAAACAACTAGAATTCAACCTTCTTTAGTCTTTAATAATAAAAATAATTTGTAACAACTTAGTCAAAGTCAAAATTAATATTGTTACAGAGACTTAGATTTGAAATATAAAAAATTAATCATGAAGCTATTACAAGACACGCTTCAAACTTCTGCAACTTTGGAAATAAGTAGCATGATTGTTTCTCCTGATGAAAATAAAAGCCTAATTAAAATAAGGGCCTATTGTGAGTCTTGTTTAACTATTCATCTGAATTAACCAAATCTTGATAAACTTTTTTTTAAGGTTTTTTTTTTTTTTTAATTTTTTTTGAGACAGGGTCTCACTTTGTGGTTCAGGTTGGCCCTGAGCTCAGCCTCAAACTTACATCACAGCAATCCTCCTGCCTCTACCTCCCAAGTGCTGGGATTACAGGCGTGAGCCACCATGCCTGGCACTGTGGTATGTGGTACTGGTTGTTGCTGGGGTGAGTCTCCACACCCAGTATGGTATGTGGTTACCGGGGATCGAACCCGGGTCCTTGCTCTTGCAAGACAGGCACTGGAACCACTGAGCTAACTCCCCAGCCTGATAAACTTAAATTTAAAGAAAAGATAGCAAAGATGATATTTTATATTAAATGCATGAATTAGTATGTGTCTTCTGACATTTACAAGGCACCTACAGGGTCAAACTTCTCTGCCAAGACTTAGATGTGCTATTTCAGCATTCAGACACCATGGTGTGTGAACAGACAAGCCAGTGAATTTCTCAGTTTTCACCACGGCGGGTGGCAGAGCTCGTGCTCCTCTCAGATCCACCTGACACTATGGCTCAGAGCTTTTCTTACCATCAGAAGTTAAGAGACTGTCAGATTCTCCCTAGGAATTCAAGAATAAGACCAGATAGAAGGTTAGAATGTGAACTTCATGGGGAAAGAACCATGCCTATTAGTTCCCTATTTATTACCCAAATCCAAGAAGATACTAGAGGTGAGGAATATTTCTTGAATGAATGGGAAGGAGATATGGAAAAGACGAATGAAACTGTACCAACAAAGAACACAAAGTCGCACCCAGGAAAGAACTAGTTGTGAAGAATGAGTTCCCTTCTTAAAGTGTCACTTCAAAATAGAATATAGAGTTTCCACCACAGAAGAAGTTTCTCAGGGCCGGGGAGTTAGCTCAGTGGTTCCGGCGCCTGTCTTGCAAGTGCAAGCGCCCGGTTTGATTCCCCGGTAACCACATACCATACTGGGCTTGGAGACTCACACCCAGCAGCAACCAGTACCACATACCACAGTGCCCGGCGTGGTAGCTCACGCCTGTAATCCCAGCACTCGGGAGGCAGAGGCAGGAGGATTGCTGTGATGTGAGTTGGAGGCTGAGCTCAGGGCCAGCCTGAACCACAAAGCGAGACCCTGTCTCAAAAAAAAAACAACCTAAAAAAAAAAAAAAAGAAGTTTCTCAGAGTGGTCATATTTGCATTTCCCCAGCAAGCACACCTAAGACTGTGATAACTGTCAGTGCTGTCAGAATCAGGAACAGAGCAACAGCTGGGAAGTTAAGGTAGATTAACTGGCTCGGCAGAGGAGATGGACTAGGTGACAAGGGCAGCCCCTCCTCTCCAAGTCCTCTTGAATGGTAATCTTGAAGTAATATGCAAATGACAGAACATTGGGTGTAGGAAGGTCACACAGTATAAGGTCACACAGTATTAGTGGGCCTGGAGTCGGCCTTCAGTAGTGTTAGTGAAAATGTTCACTGAGGGTAAATGTTGGTTCAGCAGAGATTGGTGACTTTAGCCCAAGCAGTTTCAGTTAGGAAGATGGGAAAGAGACTATCTCAGGGTAAGCTAAAGAGAAAGTCAGAGGTGAGGAACAGCGATGAAAGGGAGACACAGACAGACAGAAGCCAGAGGATGGTGTGGGACCAGGCAAAGAACAGGCCAGAGAACATCATCCTCAGGTCTAGGACAGCTGTTTTTAAGCTCTAAGTAACTTTCATTTCCTTCAGAGATTCCTAAAGGGCCCGTGAAACAACTTCACAGGGGTATCAGGCATAGAAATACTAGGGATGGCTATGGGAGCTTTCTGAGAGTTTATAAAAATCTGTAAAGTACGTGTATTTCTATGATTACATCAACATCCTGGGCTCATCATCATCTCTTGAAATTCTTACAAAAGCCTATATTATTTCTCGTCAGATGTTCAAGTAGTGAGAAGCCTCCCCTCAGAGAAAGTCTCCCCTTTAAAGTAGTAAATATCACCCTGTCCTCCTTGAAAAGAAATAATCCTCATGATCCTACTGGGTGTGTGACTTACGGAATGGCCTGTATACGTGGAGGAGTTCAATTTTAGTTTTCTTATTAATAAGAGAGATCACCACTTTCCTACTGATTCAGTTTGGTTCTTTCGGGTTTTTTTGTTTTGTTTTGTTTTGTTTTTTAAGGAATTCTGCTCTAGCAAATTCCTAGCTGGCAAGAAGGGGTTTTACTGTAGGAAGTGAGAGAGCCCTGGGGTCTGAGATATCCTGAGGAACTGGTGAGCTCCAGGGCCCACGGCCCTTCTGTGTCACAGCTCTTGGTTTCTCTTCATACGTTTGCTCAGTTCTCTCACTTTAATTTGGCTGATTCTGCTTATCAGAGTGTTCTGAACTTGCCTAACTGTGGTTTCTCCATGATGTTTGCTCGCCATGGGATCACACCTTGCCCCAGGGAATCTCAAAGGATATCGGAAAAACCAAACTGTTTCTCCCACTAGTGTCACAACTCCGAACACTTCTGTGACCAAATGTGCAAGGAAGGGTGTGTGTGTGTGAGTGTGTGTAGGGAGGTGATTTTCCCCACACACCAAGCAAGCAAGTTTGCAACATGAACCAGCTGGTCCTCCACTACACCAAGTTGATTCTGACAGTATCTATGGAGAGACACTGTAGGATTCCCCAGGCTGAAGGCTGACTCACCGGACTGAAGACTGACCTTCACTTCAGATGCCAGTCACAAGTTCCACAGAGTTCTACTCGTGCTTCTGACTGGCTGTCAACCAACATTCCCTTGACCTGTTCCTGGGTTTTGATTAATTTGCTAGGGAAGCTCATAAAAGTCAGAGAAATGCCTCCATCCTCTAGTTTGTTATAAAGGACATCACAAAGGATACAAATGAAGGGATGGGTGGAATGTCATCTATGAGAAGGATTTCTCCCCAACCCTGGAACTTTTTCACATGTTCATCATGGTGGAAACTACTGGACCCCAGTCTTTCTGAGTTTTTATGGAAGCTTCATGACGTAGATGATGGATCACATCATTGGTGACTGGTGATTAGCCCAATTTTTAGTCCCTCTGGTGTCCCTCAAACTTAGAAGGTAGGGCTGAAAGTCAAAATCCTTTAAAATCTGTCTTGGTCTTTCCTAGGACAAAGTGCTCACTCCTGCACCAATCAGATGTAATCAAAGAGTGGTTCATCACATGGCAAATAATCTGGTGAATTAAGGGTCTTTTTGTGTGGTAATTTCTTTTAAAAGGACATTTAGGTATGTCTAACATATCTGCCTTAAAACAAAACAAAACATCCTTCGGAGTCAAGAAAGTCAATCTTTTAATTGATAGCTTTTTAACTGATATGACTTATGAAAATGTTTTATCAGGAACTCTCCACTAACAGTGAGTCATGGCAATACTATAATTTCTCATCTGTGAGCTGGCTGGCTTTTTTCCAATAACTTGTATTGGGTTCCACTCTCTTGAGGCTGAAATTCCAGGGTGCCACTGATAGAGAATGAAACCTTGTGCCTTGGTGGCCTCTGAAAGCTTTGTCTTAGGTCTTGTAGTCTCTAAATTCCTGTCCTGGTCCATTGCTTGATGATATTCTTTTTTTTTTTTAATGGGGTCTCACTTTGTAGTTGAGGCTGGTCCTGAACTCAGCTTTGAATTCAGCAATCCTCCTGCCTCTGCCTCCTGAGTGCTGGGATTATAGGCATGAGCCACCATACCAGCATTGTGGTATGCGGTACTGATTACTGGTGGGCATGAGTCACCATGGCTGCCTGGCATTGTTGTATATGGTTTCAGGGAATCAAACTTCTGACCTTGAGCTTGCAAGGCAGGCACTGGGACCACTGAGCTAAATTGCTGGCCCTGCTTGATGATATTCTTAATGAACAGAGCTCTTCCAATACTGTGCCTAAACTCTGTTCTTATATGTAACCACATTCTATGGCTAAATTACAAAAATTAATTGATGTAGGAGTTTTGATGGATACATAGACACTAGACATGCAGAAGACCCATCCACTTGAAACTAATGTGAGATGCTCAGTCCATCCATAAGGAATCCGAGGCCCTGAGAAGATAAGACATTCACCCAGCAATGTACAGTGAGCATGTAGTAAAACTAGAATTTCACCAGGACCTGCCCAATTCCCAATCCCATTCTTCATATCATACCTTAGAGGTGACAGTTGGAGACAAGGGCACTTATTCCAGGTGAAGAATATGGATACCATCACCCGTCAAGATGTAGAAATGGTAAAGAGAAAATGTGCATAAATTATTGGTTGGAGTGGCAGAGTCCTGTAAGGGAAAGAAGGAAATTAAAAATCAGAGGTAGACAGATTCTTGCACAATAGAAAGGTCAGATTTGGGTGGAAAGGTCTTCTTTGGAAGCTTTGGGCAGTCCTGGAAGGCAAGAAAAGGGGTGACGTCCACAAGGCAGCTGTTCCGATGAGAAGGATTAGTCTGGAGACAGGTGTCCGACTGATTGGAGAAGAAAATGGCTCAAGGCGATTTCGGCGTGCACAGCTCAGGGGGCCCTTGTAATCCTGGGGAGCGGTCCTCAGCTGGCTTCGCCTTCTTAAGCAAGGACCCACCTCAAGTCCCCCTTTCCTTATCTTCTCTGACACTTATGGCCTTGGAACTGTCACTCCTCTCTCTAGCAACTGAGCCTCGCTACACATCTTTAGCTGTGTGGGACAGTGACACTTATAATTTCTTGTCATAAATCCTACTTGAAGGTTCCAGCTACTACATTTTTACTTTTAGTTTTTCTGTTTAGTTTGAGGTACTTGGGATTGAATCCCCAGCCGCTGGCCTGCTAGGCCAACACTGTACCCCTGAGTTACCTCCCTTGCATTTTTGATTTTTAAAAACAAAACTGCTCCAAAGGGTAGCGAGTACTGGGAAGCTGAGGCTGTGGTCTAAATTTCCCCTGAAAGTCTTAACCACTGGTTAGATTTTGTATGTATACCAATCATATCATTTCCATCTTCATTCTCTGTTCCTGTCACTCCAAGTGTGAGAAAAGACAAATGATTAAGATAAAGGAGAAGTTCCTAGGACTTCACCTTCTATTTCTCCTTTTTCTTTTCCAGAGTAGAAATACCATGGAATTAGGAAACTGCAAGCGATTTGTGTACAGTCTTGTGGACTTGGGAAGAGCAAAAAAGAAAAAGAAAAACTGATAAATGTTTTTCTATGGACTCGGCAGCCACTGGGGATATTCCTGTAATATGGGGATGCCGAAGGCATAAATAGCATTGGTGCTGAAACATATCTTTCTGTCACCAGAGATTAAGGATGAAGTTTGGAAGTGAGTTAGTCTGTCATTTTTATTGGCAAGAAGGATGAAGAGGAGAAAATTTACCCTTAGACCTTGAGGAGGTTAGTAATCATAGAGCGGTAACCCCAGGGAGGAGAAATGACAACAGGCTGATCTGCTTTTCCCTTCTGCCCCAGGCTAAATTTGCAGCCTTTCTTCCTCTACAGACTTGATGTAATAAAACAAACTTACAACTCTGACAAAACCAAAGGAAGAAGTGTTCGGTGCAAAGTTAAACTGGCATTCCTTCCACACTATAAAATATTAATAAAACCAAATCAAAAACCTTAATTGGCTGTCCTGAAGGTGTGAGTCTCGGTGCTCAGAGCCAGCCCTGAATAATTCTTTAAGAGCTCAGCCACAAAGAAGCCATGTACTGAAATAGCACTAGTCTTCGTGGAAGCAGGGTGAGTCGTTAAGATTTCAAGTTCTATTTCACAACCCCCAGGGCACACTCTACCCAGTGCTCTCCTTGCGGGAGGACTAAAATCAACTCACTGCATTCTTCAGTGCTTAATGTGTAGGCCATTAGATTCCACGCAGGGACTATTGAAAAGGTACATGTATGGGCAGCTGGCTCAGTATCGAAGAAAGCTCTGGCTGTCAAGACTGGTGTCAGATGCAAATGAAGGACAGACATTGTGTGGTCCTCCAACAGCATTCAGAATGATCCAGAGGGGCCTGCTGATTCAGACCACTGTGCCCTCTCTTGGTTCCAGCACAGCTGGCTTGGGTGGATAGACTAGCTAGACTTGCTAGAATTTTGTGGAAGAACTGAGAGAAAGAGAATAGAATGAATAGAACTGAGTTGGTGTCTAGCTCAAATCCTGGGAGGCTATGGGAGAGCTCATCTATGCTTTTGTACCTCTGGAAATTTTAGGAGCCAAGGCAAACTGACCCTGTAGGACTAATGACTACAGCTCTTTAAACTTCCAAGGAGGGGTGGGAAGGATTGAGATCGGAAACAAGGAGAGGAGGCTCACTACCTGATCACATCTGTGTGTCAGTTCCTCCCAAGGAGGGACTGGCCCAGGGAAGAAGAATTCACTCACTGGGGTGAAGAAGGAGCACAGTTCATAGTCCCAAACTGAGACCTGCATTTTTCATAATCAAGGAATGTTTTCTGAGTCAAACAAAAAAGCTTTGTCTTTCTGCCTGTCAACTTGTAAGGTCCTACACGCGGTGGGGGGTGGGGGGGAGCCTTAAAACTCTCAGGTCACTTTTAAGGGTTAGATAGTTCAAGCTTATCTGAAAGAATCCTACTTGGTGGGGTTGGGGTTTGGTTTCTAAGCCTTCTCGTTTTGACAGAAATTGAGCAGATCGGGGCTGCAGAATTGAGGACAGCAGTAGGACTGAAAGTAACCGTGGAGAAATGGAACACTCAGACTCTAGGAAGATAACAGGAGTCACTGAGGAGAGGAGAGGACTTAGAGATTTAGAGTTACCAAAGCACAGCCACTGGGGAACTCCGTGCTAAATATTCTGAACTTTGAGTATCACAAAGGCCAGTGTAGCCTGAGAAAAACAAAAGTTTCTTTCAGTGTTTGGTCAAATATTGGCTACTTTTTAAATGCTACCATTTTCATCAAAGTTTACTGATGTAAAAACTGTGGGAAGGTAAAGAGACCTGGCTGGGGTCTCTTTGCCAGTGGCTGGGGTCCGAGGACAGAGAAGGTACTCCAGTATTAGCTGTTGGAGTTAAAATGGTCCTGCTAGATGGAGGGGTGGCCCACACGCCTGACACAGTTAAATTATATTAGCCTGTCTGATGGAGGGTTCCTGAGTCTCTGAGTTTGTCAGATTGTGGCACATAGTACCAAGCAGTCCTTTCTTACCTTCTTTGGGTCAGGCAAAGATCAGTGGAACCCAAGTTGCTGCAAATTTTGTCCATCTTCACTACTTGATCACATTTAGGTGAGAAGAAATTCTAACAGTCAAATCAACCTTCTTGTCCCATCGATCAAGAACCGGAAGTGGCCCATTCCAGTTCCGCTGATGGGAGCTAGCATGGCCACCATGACTCCCTGGCCAGCATAAGGATGTGCCTCTCCTGGTGGAGCAGCTCCTATTGGAGGTCTGCATGGAAAGGACCATGGTTTCTTTGGCAGCTACAGAGCTTCAAAGTACTGCATACAAAATGCCTGCAAGGATGTCCCGCTAGTTTGTGCTCCAGCGAGAAGCAACTTCTTCTGGGATCCTAGGTCTTGGACTTTACTTTAAGACAGCAGGGAAGAAGCTGATTGAGTATTGTCTTCCAGCTCAAAGTGATGAATGACTACCTTCAGGTCTTAAGGATACACTTTTTTCTTACCCAGTGACTTCTAGATAATTCAAACTTTTCCCTTGGCTTGGTTCCATGGCCAGACTTCTACAGAAAGGGATGATTTTCTACTCAAAGAAAATGAGTAAAGGAGTAGAGTTTAAATAATAATAATGGCCTGGTCCTTTTGCTGAAAGGCTTGATATTAGGACAAATAAAAATCTTACATCGAATATACCAAAATATATCCTATCGTAAGTGAATTACTGGAATTGCTGTTCCTGGAATATCATGCATGTTTTATTTAGTGAATGTTTACATTTTAAGAAGGAAAACATTTTGCTCCTTTAAAAATTGAATATTTGTGATTTGTTGTGTCGGAGATTTTTGCACTATAATAAAATTTATTCTTTTCTCATTATTTACAATTACAAAAATGAAAGCAAGAAAGTATAAAATTGGGAAGAATAAGTTTTGCTGATCTAACGCTTTCTTGATTTTTCTAAATGAGAAGATTCTCATTTCCAAATGAGAAGATTGTTTTATTTTTAACATTAAATATGGGAGATGTTTCTCATCAAATTGTTTGGGATGATTAATGTTTTGTCGTCTAGTAAGCTACCCCATCTTGTGTATGGGACAGATTAGATCTTTTTCTTCAGAAATTTCTTTGCTTTATAGTTGAAGTTGTAGTTTTTAAAATGCTAAGTTATTTCATGTCTACCAAAAAATGTTTAAAATGTGACCTACATACAGAATGGTTCAAATAATTAAAAACAAAATATTGCAGCCTAAGGTAATTCTTCATGTTGTAAGTGTCTTTGATTTGATTCGGGAAACTTTCGGGAAAAGAATTTATTTTCATTTCTAGTAAACTTTAAAGAGCTAGGAAGTAAAACTTCTACTTAATTTATCATCATCTATGACAGAAAATAATAGACTTAAAACTCTTCATGTGGTAGTATCTAATGATACTTGTATGACTATTTTCAATAACAGTATATTTGTTATCTGTAAAATTAGCCAGATTAGATAAATTGACCAACCCTATCTAATCTATCTATCTAATTAGATAAATTAGATTTATCCCACAGTTTTTGTAGGTTAGAAGTTCAAGAGTGGATTATTTGGCTCCTGGTCTCACTTAAGATGGCCAACAACATGCTGAACAAGGCTGCAGTCCCACAGGAGCTAGACTGGAGCTGTGGGGTCGGTCTCCAAGATGGCGCACTCACACTAATGGAATCTTCATGTTGGCTGCTGGCAGGAAGCCTTTTCTTCATCAGATGGACTTCTGCAGAGGGTGCTTCCGAGTTCTCATGGTGTCTAACTTCCATGATCAAAGGACAGTAAAGAAGAATCCTCAGGAATTTTTATGACCTTGTCTTAGAAGCCACACACTAGCATATCTTTGCTATCTTATTGACGGCATAGGCAGCTCTACTCACCGCTGTAAGGGACTCCACAATAGAGTGGATATAAGGAGGGCAGAGACACTGGGGCCAACTGAGAGGCTGGTGCTAACAACAGACCCCATCTACTGAGCATCTCATATTATCAGGGTATTGCCAATCACTCACATGGCCAACACTGTTTTCCCACTATCCTTTTTACAGATAAGGTCACAAGCCTACATCTTGCCTTTGATTTGCATCTCTAAGGCATAAAGCTGAAGTCCTTTTGAGTCTTTTTTACTCAATAAGCAGACAATGGACTCCCATTATAAGATGGGCACTTTTGTAGGATCTGAGAACACAAGACATCAAGAAGCAGGTTCAAGGCTTTCAAAGGCTTTACAAGCTTAAAGATAGCCTATGTTTGAAGTTGGTGAGGAGAAATCAGTTCCAGGTGGATAGGGTTGGTCAGAAAAGCCTTCTTATAGAAGTGATGCTGCAAGGGGTCATACAGATCCTCCAGTGTGAATGCACTCTGACTTTGGGCCTGAGGTAGGAGTGAGGATTCCACAGAGCATACAAGAATCTCTCATTACCACCTCCTAGCATTTGGCTTGTGTTTGGTGAAGCCAGATGGCACTTCGGCATAGTGTCAGCTGATGGGCCCTGAGGTCTGGAATCAGGAGATTTGGCTTTTACATCTACCTTATTTTCCCACTAGCTCCTGTATGCCCTCTGGCAAAGTCTCACATACGCTGTGGCCCTAGTTTGTTAAAGATTAGAAATCTTCCTTCCTATGACAGTGGAGGAAGGACACAGAAGAGTGGTCCGTGGTCTGGAGGATCCAATAAGATAAAAGATGTAAAATGATAAGCTCAAAGGTCCCCTCCAAGATGACCTGAAGCCATGAGGGAGCTGCGGCCCTCGCCTTGCCTTCACCCCACTCTGCCCTTGGGGTGGACGCAAGAACGATCTCGGGTACACACTGTGCATTTAGCCAAGGGGGCACATTAACTACTGAGCCTTTTTGCTGAAATATTCTGAGATACTCTAACTGTCCATTTGAAATTATGCTGCTGAAAAAATTGGATGACATTCAAAAAGAGAAAGAAATGTACCATTGACGATGCCGCATGTGCTCTGAACGATTTTTCGGGACAGCTATCACACGCATGATGCTCTGTGACTCTTGCTGTTGCCAAGAATTTCATTCTCTGAGAAGCCTCAATTCTCTCTCCTATTTTGACCATGCTATGATTTATGACTGTTATTGCATAAGCAAATGTGCAATGTTTTTCCTGTGAACAGTGCATTTATGTATATGTAAACCACAGCCTGCAGTTCCTCAAAAACAAAAACCAGAAAAAGGCAGGAATGATGAAAATGCTTTCCTTCCATCTGATTCCTATGTGGCACATGCCAGGTGTATGTCACCACACCTTTCCCATACATATCCCTCCTCCCAGCATTCTCAGCGATCACCACAGAGAAAAGGCTTGAGTGACAAATGCCCAGACTTACTATCATTTCATCCATACATCTGGTGACACTGTTCAGAGGAATGTCACATAGGACATCGATCTCTTTTAGGATCGAGCCACCTTGATTGTGCTAGAGTCTTCCTTCTCTCGCCTGGAGCTTGGGAAACTAATACTATAGGCTCCTCCATGCTTCCCCATGTCACTTCCAATAGAGCTTTTCACCTACACCAGAGCATCGGGTACAATGTCCAGACCAGTGTTCACCTAGTGCACATTGCCAAGTCTGTTCCGATATCCATAGAGTCTTGACAACATTTTCTCTTTTCCAGTCAAGGAGGCTGTGACAGTTAGGAGGTGAAATCTGGTAACTCTGGATTGAGAAGTGAAGATCACCTTCTTCTATGGAAAGTGAAAGAGGAATTGAAGCGAGGAAGCCAAAGCTCTTCCCACAGTTTCAGAGTGCTGCCTTTCTTCTCTTTCTTTGAGCACTCCGGTTACTACCAATGGCCAAGGCTTCAGTACCTGCTACCTTTGTAAAATGGGGCTTTACGTGTTTCACTGTGGTTCAAAGGCCATAGTAGTCTTTAGAGACTACTTTTTGTTTGGGTCATTCATTAACATATAGTAAAGTTTTGTTTGGTCTACAGTTTTATAAGGTTTTTAAATTTTTGTTTTGTTTTGTTTGTGGTACTGAGTATTGAACCTAGGCCTTTGCACAGATCTATAGCCTTGGCCTTTTAAAATTTTTTATTTTGGGAGTTATTTTGAGTTCTTTTAGTAACTTGCTAAATTTCCCAGGCTGAGCTCAAACGTGTGTTTCTACTGCCTCAGCATTCCACATTATTGAGATTACAGGCCGACCAAACCTGGCTGTTTCAATATTTAAAATAAATCAAAGGAGAGAGTCTGAGAAAGATGAGGAGAGTGATTATTCAAACCTCATAAAGAAAGGGCCCAAGCTCCCTTTAAATAACTCTCATACACCGAACAACCTCTGTTCTCCAAAGAACCATAGCTGCCACCCGGGGCTGAGGCTCAGTCCTCTGCTTGCCTGCAGCTACCTTCCTATGAAGGGCTCCTTGGAGCACACCTGGGACAGGACTCTTTCCTTATGGCTCCATGGCATCCGGCCCGCACCCAGGACTGGTATTCTTTCTGTAAAGGGCCAGACAGAAGCATTTTCATTGTCTCAGGCCATGCTGTCCCCTCTTGAGGTGACAACTCTGTTACTGTAGTATGGAAGCAGCCAGAGGCAATGTATAAATAAAAGAGGGGCTTGGACCCCAGTTCAACTTTATTTACAGAAATAAAGAGCGAGAGTGACTTTATATTAAGGTGTCACTTTCCAAGCTCTCTTCTAGAAAGACGGGGGTGATAGATCTAATACTCATGAAACAAGCTGTTCTTTATAAGGCAGAATAAAGGAAAGAAAGTAGAGGAGACGGGATCTCAGGCAAGTGGTCTGGGATGGCCTCTCCCAGGGAAAGCCAAGGAGATATGCCAGTCAAGGCCTGAAACATGAGTGTGTTGGAGGCTTCAAAACACAGTACGGTTCGTGTGGTAGGAGTCAGGCAGGGAAGGGAAAGCAGTGAAAGATGAGGTTGGAGAGGCTATCGGAGCCAGATACAGCATCATGTGGACACTGGGGCTTCTATCTCCATGAAGGAGCCATCTTGGAGCTCCAACTCTCCTCCGATCTGCCACGTGCTCATATGTTGAGTATCTGGATATCGGGGTCCTCGCCCTGAGTACTGCTGAGTTTTACTTAGACTCCATCCAGTGGTATTTTTGAGATTTTTCTAGCTTTGGTACAGCATTTAGCATGCAAACCATTCTCAATTAGGGTGGTTTCTGAGGCTCCAGGGAGGATGGGAGGCCATCTGCTCTTCGGAAAGTGCACCTTCCTTCTCCCCAGAAGTAGAGCAAGCCAGCTCCTGAGACTTTGCACCTCTGTGACACACACTCCTCCCTGTTCATCTGGAGGTGATGCAAACAGGTTAAAGGAGGGCAGCAGGGAAGTAGCAGAGGGATCTCTCTCAGGTATAGAAACTTGTATTAAAGGAACCTGATGGCCATAATGATGTTTTTCATTTCCTGTTCTTTGTTAAACTACAGGTTGCCAGGAAAGCACTGTCCCACATTTGCACGCAGCTTATGTTTCCCAAAACCGGGGCCACTAAAGCCCCCTAGCAGTGGGAAACGTGTCACAAAGGCTTGAACTTCACTGGTGTGATGTTGTTATTGACGGCGGAGAAAACCTCTTTCGCAGCTTGACGTGGTTCCCTTGGAGCTGCCTGAAATGAATCCAGCTGTGGACTCACTTTTTTAAAAATTGAATTCTTCACTGGTACATTTTTTATACACATCACAATCACACTCAACATTGGGAATTTGTACCAGTATATGACATGAGTTAATTCTCATTTTTATCCATTTCCCTACCACCCTACCTCCCCACCCCCATATACATATGCTTTCTTTAAAAAACTTTTATAAGATTATATTTTCTCTTTCCCCTCATTACTTTCTCCTACCCCTTTCCCTTTGAATATTTTCTATTTCATAAAATCTATCATACATTCTAGAAGTCATCTAGATCTTCAGATTCTCATTCCAGAGAAAAGATATGGTATTTACTTATCTGTAACCTATTTATTTCACTTATGAGTGTGACCTCAAGGTATATATGTATTTGAGCATAAATGACTCAAACTTATCATTTTTAATGGCAGAGTAATACTCCATTTTATTAAAAAAAGAACAAAAACAAAACTCACACCTTATTTATCCAGTCTCCATTTGATGGGAATTTGGGTTGTTTCCAAGATTTAGCTATAACAAACTGAGCTGCTATGGATATGGATGTACATATGTTGCTATGATATAATGATTTTAATTCTTTCATGTTTATTCCAAGCAGGGGAATAGCAGGATCAAATGGGACCTTTATACCTAGTTTTTGAAGAATCTCCACCCAATCTCCACAATAGTTGCACCAGTCTACATTCCCACCAATAATGCAGAAGGGTTCCTTCCTCCCCGCAGCCTGGCCAGCATTTGTTGCTGATTAATTTCACAATAGCAGCCATTCTTTGTGGAATGAGATGAAACCTCAGTGTCATTTTCATTTGCATCTCTCTGTCTTCATTAGCTGTACAATTTCCCCAAATCTCATATGCATGAGATCTTTGATTTCTTGCCTAGAGGTTTGACTGAGCATCTTCTATTTGTCAGTGAATGAGCACATGAGATTAATTTGAATATGAAAAGTCTTCACAGGGAAAGGCAATTTCTTTCCTTTGACTCACAACAATAAGCTGAAAGTAACAGGACATTATCAGTTTGACATAAGAAGCCTCTTCCAAGCTACAAGCAGAGCGCAAGAGATATAGCCTGAGACTTAGGCTTTCCCCATGGATCTGGAGTTCACAGTGTTAGACAGCATCTGAATAGTAGGCTAGAAATGATGAGTTGACAAAGATATCTTGTTGCTCTTAGTCTGTCCTCTCTGTCTTCCAGGTAGACTAGATCCTAGCTAAATATTCTTTGTTGAACAAAAGGAGAAAGTAGAATTGTCCCTTGGGCTGCAGGTTAGCTCTTGGTCCTCCTTCTCCACTCTGAGGGATGCCACAACAGTCAAAGTGTGTACACAAAGCTGGCTGTGCAAGATGCCTGTATCTACATCCACATCTACATCTACACCTATATTGTAGTGCAAATGGGCAGCCTCAAGCGGCCTTGCTATTTTCCATAGGATGTAGCCCCAGTGCAGCTTGGGAAGCAAATGAGTTTTAAGCATGTTGTTTGCTTTTCCCAAGTGACCCTGTTTTTATCTTTTCCTTTGGAACAAGAGGGGCTTTTTGCTGGGGGAAGACACCGGACTGAAGCAAAACTCTAGTTTCTCCTAGTTTATAGTAAAGGCCTCTGCTCTGAGTCAGTGAGTGCAAGAGGGGAACACAGGAAGCCAAACTCTGTCACGAAAAAACCCAAAAAAGGGACCTAAAATATATTTTTTTCAAAGGGAGAAGCATGAATAAAATGATAGGGAAGACAGAAAATAGAACAGAAAAAGAGGAAAGGGGAAGTAGAATCCAAGGAGGAAAAAGTGATAAGCCATGACTTTATTGAAATGTGAACAGAAGGTTGAATCATGGCCAACCTACACTGGCCCAGCTGCTCGCCTACACAGCAACCCAGACACGCAGGGCTCACGCTACCTGTTGCTCTTTGAACCTCCAGGGGGGAGGAAAGCTGCTCTTGTCTTTGCTCCTCCTCTGCATTGATCCAGGTGTTTTATGCATAAGAGAATTTCAGTGGAATTAAATAACCAATGACTTACAAGTCAGGGCTGCCCTTGCAAAGTTAATTGCTTGGAGAAGAAAGACCTGTAGACTCAGAACTGAATAATCCATGTGAGTGAGACTTAGATGTTTGGGCCAGTATTTTAATTGCAGTATTTTGACCCCAGGGGGAGGTAAGGCTGTGGAACAACGGGGTATAAGAGTTCAGAAATGCTGTCCGCCCGAATGGACTCATGGTCAACTCTTTCCTTTGTCACAGTAGATCCTGCACAAGTGACCTTCATGCTACTGATTCTTTACTCACAAAGGGGGTCACTGGCTTGACAAAATCATCTCTTCCCTGTGTGGAGCAGCTGTAGAACATTGCCTAACATGCCCTCTCTCCATCGCCAGCCCGTAGAGAGCACAAAAGCCTGCTTAACACAGGCTTAACTCTGAAAAGAGAATTAATTCTGACCACTTGACTCCAGAATCGACCAGACGGCCATTAACATGCTGTGGGTTTTACTTTATAAATGAGATAAATCATAGAAAATCTAAAAGGAATACCACTTACGGTAGGATTCTCCCAATCCTCTTTTTCAATACTGTTGTCTCTGAGTTGATGTGGCCCAGGCGAACTCAGTGAACCATGTTAGAGGAATTAACTGCTCCACGCTGGCCATACCTAAGAGTTATCTATTAAATACCCGTGAGCCGATCGTCTTGAACGAGCGTGTCTGCCTTCTCCTCCCGCTCTGGTCTCTGTCAGTGAGGCCTCTGTCAGAATCCCAAGCTCACTGTAATTAGTACTCTCTTAACATCTCATATAGATGAAAGGTTCATGGAATGGAAACTTGACCTTGGACCTACTCTTAGAAATCGGCAATGACAAGCACACCACGACACACAGATGTCCCTCACTTAAACAAGGACTGTTCCAGGAGTTAGTACTACATTCCCAGTAATGGCAGGAAGAGATATCATTGAGCACCATGTGATTCATTTGGCAGGGTAGAGACTAACTCAAAGGATAACTAACACCTTTTAATTTCATATATGAGTGTCATTTTAGTAAGTAAAAACTAACAATTATGGGCGTATTGTTTTAATTTAGGATGAGACAAATGATCATCATTTTGCTTTGATAAGGAACTGGTTTGGATGTTGTCTCATGAAATATCTGGGGAGCATAATGGGACCACACAGGCTCACACACTCTTGCTACTGTTTACTTTCTGCAGAGCCTCAACCTTACTGCTTTCTCTTTTCTGAAAACATCCTCTCATCGCTGGAAAATACTTGACCCGAGTGGAAGCGACATTCAGTACCTCTCAAGTTTCTCCACAGCTTGCTTTCCTGTGAGGTCCTCAAGGTGACCGCCATTGTCTCTGAATTCTAGAAACGAAGACACTTTGGAAAACTAGCCCTTAAAATTAGTGACTGTGGGCGCCCTCTGCTGTCTGTTCTGTTCCTCAAGTGTGTTCTGTACCGTGCAGGCTAAGCATGAAGTTAGCCGGGAATTACTGGAAACACACCATCACTGGGCAGGCGCTACAGGCGTGGAGTTTAAAATGCAAACTCTGACATCAGCCTGCCTGTTTTCAAATAGTCCCTCTCCCAGTCCTTTGTGTTATACCCCCAGGCAATAGCTTAGCCTCTCTCCAGTTTCTTCATCTGTGAAATAGAGTGATTGTACCCTGCAAAGTTTCTTGAGGATTCTGTGAGGTAATGTATGTAAAGTACTTCACACAGCACCTGGGAAATGCTAAGTTTTATTAGATGATAAATTTTCCTCTTCTTTTATGAACGCTCGCATATACTTGTGAGCCCCATTATGGTTGAATTCCCTGACACCAGAGTGCCAAGGTATCAAAGAAATGATTCTGCTAATCTGTTTTGGAAATGGCATTTCCTATACTCTCGACAGTTTGTTTATATAGGGACAACTCCTTGGGCTCCAACTCCTCATGTTGCCCTGCTTTATTCTCTCCTGGTTTCTCAGCAGGAACTATCTATGTAGAACTCTCTTTGGATATGCATGTGGCCATCTTGTCTTAAGCTATAACCAGAATATACATCTTGCACAACCCAACATCGGTTCAACAATTTCCAGCTATGAAACTGAAGGCCACCTTATTTCTCTGTGGCTACAAAATGTGCCCCTTAAAAGCCAGTTGGGTACACCAGCAGGAGGTCTGTTGGCTTAGTCACCAGTGTTATGACTTGTAGTCCTAGATCCCAAATCAAATAGAGTTTCAGGATAGTTACTACGCAGGGCTAGGCGTTCCTTTGTGGTGTCTGCTTGTCATTCAACAGGACCATCTTGCTGAGAATGAAGGAAATTTGAAGGATTAAGGGACAAGGTGACTCCAGGCTCTTCTGGGTAAGCAGCTTGGCCTGATTTGAGGTAGGAAAAAGGAATCAGGGAAGATGAAGGATTTATACAGCATCACTATAATCCAGCAATATAACTCCACAGCACCTGCAGCCTACAGACCGTGACTGGCTCTAAGACCCCTCATTCACTTTCCTTCTGAAGCCTGATGACACGAACATCCTCTCCTCTGTCCAGTAGTCGCCAGCTTTGGAGTGCTTCAGCAACAAAGTCACGATTAACCACCCAGTGCTGTTCTCCTGTTTCCCTCTGGGCCTACTTTCTCCCACCCTATCTTTAATCTCCACAATAAAGTTGCTGCTGAGGCCCCTGGTGGTCACAGCCTTTGTAGAAGGTCACCCGGCTGAGGCAGCCAAGAGAGTGGGGAGCCCTGTGGCTGGTTTCTTCCTTGATTAGCAGCCCGAAAATTTTGGCTGGAACCCTCGTGCCCACCCCTGTGTTTCCCCACTATGCCCACATCACTTCTTCCTCAGATTAACTGAGGGCTGGAAAATACTGGGGTGACCCATGGATTCAGAACTTCGAGACAGAAAGACGCTGGGTGGTTCCACAAGTGCACTTGTCCATGCATGTAACGGTGCCACCTCCCCACATCATGGCTCTGTCATGTGTGAAATGGGAAACAATTAATTTGTGAGAAATCGGGAAAAACTTAAGAGTATCTCATTAACCTGTTAACTAAAATCTGCCTCAATTAATTTACTCACTTAAAAATATTAAGACCCTGTTACATGTAAAGTATTGTGCTTCATAGCTATTTGCCTATAAAAATGAGGAATATTCTTCAGGAGAGACCAGATATACTTAGGAAGAAGTTTTGTTAACTCAAGGCAATGAATCTTATGTGTCAGAATGAGTAACACAGATAGCTGGTGCTAGAAGACAAGAAATGGTAGTCTTGGCGTGCATGTATTCTGTGTGCATATCCAGTGTATTTATTATGCACACTATTGAGACAACCAATTCCCTGGATTCAGCACTAATCCCAGTTAGTCAC
>PVIR01021022.1:0-29909 GCA_004026965.1 Petromus typicus | reverse complement strand
TTGCCTTGTTTTAAGTGGTAAAAAAAGTCACACTATTTAATTCCATGTTTCTTTTATTTCATTCTATCTTTAAAAATAAAATTTATATACAAAGTGTCTGTACTATCTGCAGTAGAGGAAAACAATCAGGTACTGAGAACTGAGAAGAATTATAACTAATATCTAAGTAAAGAAAAAAGCTATGATTCCAACATTACCTATTTTATTATAGACTAACAACATGTCATTTAAATGTCCACCATGGTGTTATGGATGAGCAAAGCAGAAGTGCTTAACGATAGAAAGCTAAGGGCAGAAAGAGTCAAAACAATGTAGTAAACTAATTATTTATGAAAATAAAGAAATACATATCAGTACTTTATTCAGTATTATCTGTTTCCATTTTTTGAAAAAATGCTGTTTAGTAAATCTTTGAAGGCAGAAGAAGGACTGAATATTGCTTTTAAAATGGGGTGTAGAGGTAAGTAAAGAGAGGAAAAAGAGTGTGATGGTAATTTTTAAACAGGAAACAAAGCTTATATATGTGTGTGTGTATATATGTTTATATATATTTTTATATACTTATATTATATATATGTATCCAATAAAGATTCAAATTAAAAATATAGTTAGTATAGGGAATAAATCAGTGAGCAGTACATTCTGATCACTAGCACTAGATATCTGAGATTCCTGTTATCTTCTTACAAATTCTTGGAGGTCATACAAAGAAGGACATGAAAACAGACATACTTTGATTTTCAGCCCAGGGAATGATGAGAATGTTCCCAGTTCAGTGAAAGTGCCAGTTCTGTATTTGAATAATACTGCTAAACATGTCAAGAGTCAGGGTTGAGTCTCCATCAGTTGAGAGAGGTAAGCAAGGTGTCTGCCACAACCCTACTGTTCTGTAGTGAAGGCTATTTGACCTGGGACCATAACACGATGATTAGAGATGAAATCCAGGCCAGAGATGTTTGAATTCTGTTGACTACACACTTGATGATTCTGGCTAAAGATTTTGTTTTCCCTCTGCTGTATCTAAAATAGTAGTACATATGTTGATTTTAAATGCTATGAGCAAAACGTGACAAAATAATAGCAGATATTAAATTTAAGTAAAGAACAGTCATTGTTATCATTACTAGTTTTATTTACATTTTTGATGTATTTTTTATACCAAATCCCTGTTAACAAAGCCTTTGTTACACTCACCCTATTTCGAAGAATACTGCCAAAAGGAAAACACATTGATATTACATATGTAAAATCAAATCTCAGATTTCTCCTTTTTTGGACCCTTTGTCCATAGTTCATAACTCCAGAACTATCTGACCTAATTGCTCCCATCTCTCTTTCTTATGTAAAATCCAGAACAGTACAAAAATTGCTCAAGTTAAAGTTCTGGAAATAAAAGGATACTTCTCACTAGATGAAAATGACTCAGTATTTGATTTTTTATATAAACTTATAGTTTTAAAACTACAATGGTCCTCTTTCACACATTGTCATCAAATATATCAAGCTATACCACCGTATGTCCTGTAGAATATTTTTCTGGAAATAAAACATGGTTTAGCTGATGTTATATGAACAGGATTCAGTATTTTGCAGGAGACATAAACACATGTAAATTCCTTAAACCCAGATATTCTTCATTCCTTGTTGTTTCTTGAATAGAAAAGATTATTAAAACAAAAATGAAATGACATAGGGTTTCTATACATTTTAGCAGTGAAATTTACACAGTTCAGCCACTTCTTCAAGGTATTTTAATTTGCATTTTATAACCCACGTTGATGTTCATTTGGATAAATTTAGAAAGCTTAATGCTTCATGTTATGCAGCAGAGGTGTAAGATTAAGTAGAGTAAAAGCCTTGCTAATTATCACTTCTCTGATCCACACACCTGATACTTCTTGCAAGAAGTTTTCAGCAAATATTAAAAAGAGGTCACACGGCCAAACACTATTTTTAATTTGCACATTTAAGTATACATTTAAAAGCATCTATGTTCATTTAACATTTTAGTAAATACATTCTGGTTGTGGACTGCCACTTGTTAAATATGTTAAGAAATAAATTGTAAGAAACATTTTATATGATCACAATCTATTCCTTGGGCTTCTGTCAACCACAATACATTTCCTTGTATATTCTACACACTTTCACTAAGTTTTTCTAGGTTGTCGTTTTCTAAGAAGATATCCAGCCAAAACCTCCAAGAATCCTGACACAAAGACTGCCTCACAGGATCTCTGCCTTGGGTTCTATCTTCAAAAAATAAGCATTTCAACAGAGAGATGATGTGAGGTATACACAGTTTATATTGTGTATCAGCTACTGTTTTGACACTGGAACAAAATTCCTTGTGCCTACAATTTAAAGGAGGTTTATTTATATTCATGGCTTCAGAGTCAGTCTAGGCATGGTAGGCTTCAAAGTCAAAAAGAAAAGTGGGAAGACTTGCAAAGGAAATCTACATTAGTCCCTAGCAGCCAAGAAACTGAGGGAGAAAGAAGGGGATAGGGATAGGATCAAGTACTTCTAGCTTATGCCTGCAGTGACCCACCTCTTCCAACCAGGCCCTCTCTCCTAACAGCACATAATATTATACACTCTTCTGTGGATTAATATGCCGATATTATCAGAAAGCTGAACCAGTCACCTTACAAAAGCCCACCTCTGAATGGATGAGACTTTGGGTTTATTATTCAGATATAAACCATAACACAGATGCCACATGGAAAGTTTTTTCTAGCTTTATGAAAGTTTAATAAAAAATCAAGATGTGTAATGTCTTGATATACATCTAGTTACATCACAAAAACGTTTGTCACTCAAAATAATTAATGTGGCCATCATCTCAACTATCCACTCATTTATTTTTGTAATGAAATATTGTGCTTATGATTTGCAAATTTCAAATAATGAGGTGTGATTGAAAACTACAAAAAATGCATACATTATCAAATAATGTGAAGGTGTAAATGAAAGCCAAAATGTATAATAGGTATTAGGAAATAGGAAGAAAGTGTTCAAAGGGAAAGAGGAGAGGGTTAGGAGAAAGTAAAACAGGAAGAAAAACTTTTAAAGTAACAAAGGAAACACCACTTATATATATAAAGAGGTAGTGGTTGGAAGGAGGGCAGAGGAATAGGAAAAATGAAAATCAGGGTGAGACAAGGACAGGTACAAGTTCTCAATGTCAAATATGATCATAATGTATGTATAAAATATACCAATAAAATCAATTAAACAGTGTGTTACAGTTAAAAGACACATTGCCATTAATCCTTCTGCAAATACTCCCCCTCACTTTGGATACATATATCTCATTGTAACTTTTGGAACAATTCTGCAAGTCCTCTGTGTCAGGGTGGTCAGGAGTTCTGTTTTGGCTTCTTTGATGTTCTTAATCAAGGACAAACATTTAAGTTTCATAATCTTTTTGACTTTGGGAGAAAGCCAGGTGTCAGAAAGTGTCAGACCCAATGAGTATGTTGATGACGATACATCGCAGTGCTTTGTGAGCTTGAATTTCTATTAGATGGTGTTTGACAGCACTCTTAGTATTCTCAGCTGTGTCTAGTAAAGACACTAAGAACAATTTATAGAATTGCTTCAGAAAGTGGAAAAGATGAAGTGATAAGTGTGTTCAAAGTGAAATGAGATATTATTGAGGGGGATTTATGATAACATTTTATTTTCTGCAAAAATATTTTTAAATTTAAACACTCATCATGTAGTTTAATCGCACCTCATAAAATATATTAACTATAGTCAGCATGCTGTACTTTAGGTTTCCAGGATTTAATGTATGTACAAGTATGTACCTTTGAGAAGTCATGTGCTATTTAATTTTCTATGTTGGACTTACTTCTATTAGCATAATATCCTCCAGGTTCATTCATGTTACATCGCCATGTTCCCTGACATTTTAGAGACCAAATAATATCATTATTCCTGTGTGTGTGTATGTGTGTGTATGTGCCCATATACATATATACAGAGAGAGGGAGAAATAACACATTTTTTTTTTCATTTACTCTATTAATGGCCATGTGCACCATTTCCTTATCTTTGCTCTTGGTAATAGTGCTATGGTACTTTCACAATGTGATATCTCTTAAAATTTATCATGTACTTTGCCTCAAAACTTCCTACCGGAAGTGAGTTCTTATGTCATATGATGGTTCTACTGTCTAATTTTTGAGAAAATGCCATATTGATTTTCATAGCTGTTGTTTCAATTTAATGTCCCACTAATTATATATGATTCTTTTTCCCACAACTTGCATCATTCAACTTATTTATAATAAATATTTTTACAAGTACATAGAAGGAGATATTTCATTGTAATCTTGATTATCATTTTTCTGTTCATAAACAACATTGATTGTTTATTTGTCTTTTTTAGAGAAATATATATTCATATATTCTTGGTTTTAGCTGCTGCATCATCATAGGTTATTTTGAATACTAACTTCTTAGAGGATACATCGTTTGCAGGTATTTTCTTTCATTTTGTCAGTTACCTTTCTAAAAAAATTAAATTTTATTGATACATTATGAATAGCACATCATCGCATTCAACATTGAGAGTTTGTATCAGTGTATGAAACAACTTAATTTTCATTTTTCCCCTTTTGCCCCCTCTGCAACCCCATCCCCTATATAAATAATCTTTGTTTCCTTTTGTCTTTGTTACTATCACATTCTTTTTCTCTCCTTATTTACCCCAACATCCTCATTCCTTTTAAATATTTTCTATTTCACATTATTAAATATACATGCTACAACTCATTTACAACTTCGTTTTCTCATACCAGAGAAAAATATAATATTTATACATCTGTGACCTATTTATTCCAGTTATGAGGATGTCCTCAAAGTATGTTCATTTGAGTATGAATGACTCAATCTTACCCTTTTTAATGGTAGAGTAATATTCCATTCTATAAAAGAACCACATCTACTTTATCTGCTCTCCAGTTGATGGACACTTTGGTTGTTTCCAAGATTTAGCAATCACAAAACGAGCTGCTATAAACATGGGTGCACATATGTTGCTGTGATATGAATCTTTTAATTATTTTGTGTATATATCTAGCAGAGTGAGGCTGGGTCAAATGGGACCTCCAATCCTAGCTTTTTGAGGAATCTCCAGACTGATTTCCACAGAGACTGTACAAGTCTACACTCCCACCAACAGTGGAGGAGGGTTCCTTTATAAATTGAAACCTTTCACACTAAGATGAAGAACAAGATAAAGATGTCCTTTCTCCACTTCTGTTCAATATAATTCCGGAAATATTAGCCATAGAAATTAGGCAAGAGAAGGAAATAAGAGGAATAAAGATAGGAAAAAAAGAAGTTAAATTGTCATTATTTGCTGATGACATGATAGTTTCTAGAGAATCCTAAAAGCTTAAATAAAAAACTGCTGGACCTAATTGCAAAATTTAGTCACATAGCTGGATACAAGGTCAATGTTCAAAAATCAATAGCCTTTGTATACACAAACAATAGACCTACTGAGACAGAAATTGGGAACTCAGTCCCTTTCATAATAGCAACAACAATAACAACAATCTAGGAATCAATCTAACAAAGGAGGTAAAAGACATCTATGCTGAAAACTACAGCACTCTGAAAATGGTGATAGGAGAAGATATCAAAAAATGTAACGACATACCTTGTTCCTGGATAGGAAGAGCCAATATCATCAAAATGACTATATTTCTACAACTACTATATAGATTCAGCACAATTCTGGTTGAAATCCGAACAGCATATTTCACACATCTAGAGAAAAAAGTCCAAACTTTCATCTGGAAATACAAAAGACCTAGAATAGCAAAAGCAATTCTAAGCAACAGGGACATGGTGGAGGGTATTACAATCTTGAACCTGAAACTATACTATAAAGCTACTGGGATTAAAAACTGCATTGTACTGGCAGAGTAACAGATCTGAGGATCAATGGAGTAGATTAGAAGATCCAGAAACTACCCCAGATACACTGAGTCACCTCATCTTTGACAAAGGAGCCAAAAATCCTCAGTAGAAAAAAGATAGCCTCTTTAACAATTGTTACTGGAAAAACTGAGCTTTAACCTACCAAAGACTAAAGTTAGACCTGCATCTTTCAACAAGTACCAAACTAAAATCAAAGTGGATAAGAGGCCTAAACATTAATACAGACACACTAAACCTGCTGCAACACAGGTTAAGTAAAACTGTTGAAGACAGTGGCTTAGGGAAAGACTTCTTGAACAAATCCTCTATTATGAGAATTGGCAGAAGCAATCAACAAATGGGATCTCATTCTATTAAAAAGCTGCTGAACAGCAAAGGAAACTACCAACAGAGGGAAAAGGCAATGAATAACATGGGAAAGAATCTTTACCAGCTATTCCTCAGACAAAGGGCTACTATCTAAAATATATAAAGAGCATAGCAAAATTAGCCCACCAAAATTTAAAGACCCAATTCAAAAATGTGCATCTGAAATGAAGAAATACATTTCAGAGGAAGAAGTATGAGCATCTAAGAAATATATGAAGAAATGCTCAACATCATTGGTCATTTGAGAGATGCAGATGAAAACAACACTGAGATTTCATCTCACTCCACAAAGAATGGCTGCTATTTCAAAATTAGCCAGCAACAAATGTAGGCAAGGCTGTGGAGAAAAAAGAACCCTTCTGCATTTTTCTTTTATTGAATATTTCCTCTCATGTTTGAAAAAAAAAAATGCTGTAGGTTCACATGTCTGTTTTTGCTTTTATGAGCCTATTTGGGAAGTCATTACCAAGAATATTATCTTGGGAATTTTCAGCTATTTTCCTTTTCTCAGAATTTTGTCAGTTCTGGTCTTTGAAGTTATTCATCTATTTTGAAGCATTTCTAAAGTCTGAGCTACATTGATTTGGGAATGGGATGAAACAGGCAAAATTGATCTGTTCTCCTCTCTGCATGGCTCCCCCTGGTTTCTCTTTCTTGCGCTGCTGCCCCCAGCTCTCCCAGAGACAGTGGGATCACGGAGAGATGTGACACAGTTGTTATTTGTGAAGGTGGTGACACTGGAATCCTCCACACTGCCATATCTGTGACGGAACTCCAATCTACTGTATGACTGCTCTCAGATGTCTTCTCTTCCTTTGGAATTTAGGGCTCCACCTTGACATGTCAAAAAGTGCTTGATTTATTTTTTGCTAGAGGGTTCATGAACCTACTGAATTCTTCCAACTTCTAATTGCAACTATTAATTTTTCTTTAACAAATTAAAAATGAATCTGTATATTTACAATATTGTATTTAAAATAATCTTGAAGCATAAGTGAAACAATTAAAATTTTTCATTTTAAAGTCTTTCCTGTTAAGGGAATCATCACTGTTAATAGTTCTATATTTATATTATTACCACGTTGTTTTTTATATTATATATATTTGTGTATGTTTATATCTGCACTATATTTTCTAATGCTTAAGTTTTAACTATTTTCTGAGGCTGATTTTATTTTTTTGGAAATTTCTTGCTATATGAAAATCTGAATTGTGAATTGAATTACATACATTAATTTATTTCCATTGATGGACCTTAATATTTTTCTTAGACACAAAGGTTATAAAAATTAACCCTCATTATTTTGAAGTGATGTGTGATATGTTTTTAATTTTACTTACATAAAACTAAGAACCTAGAATTTACTTTTGTTTATATTCACTATAAATTTCTCAAAGTTCAATAAAATATTAGTTTATTGAAAAAATAATTATTTCCATTAATCTAAGTTATTTATTCCCTTAATTTAAAATACACATAGTGTTGCTATGATCTGTATCACTATTGCAAGATAATTATATACATTTCCATCACTATAACTATATAAAATAATTTCATGTTTCAAAATGTGAAGAACAAATTACTGCTCATAGTCTGTATTTAAATTTAGAATGTTGACTATTTCATTTTTATGGTTTTAAACTCATCTACTAATAATCTCACTGCGTTTTTCTTTGAACACACAATAATTTAATGTATAATTACAATATTAGAAAAATTTCAAGTATGTGTTCTGAAGTTTAGCATGCATCTCCAGATAACTACTGCTTGCAATGAATTCACATTCATATATCACTCATGTATAAGTTTTGCAAGACATTTGTTAGAATTAATCATATATATTTTACAAACGTTATTGCTCTTACTTCCCCTCATGTTTTGTTACCACTAACTTTTAGGAAGCCTGAAAGAGCAAATATTCATCTCTAATCTTGTATCCTTAGTGAATTCTTGTCTTAAGGATTTCTTAGTTGTCAACTTTATTGACTTATCTACAAAAAGAGATTTGTATGTTGTCAATTAGATTGATGAGTTATTTGTTCTTCCTCATTTATTCCTATTTTCATCTTTATTAATTCCATTTCTTCTTTTGAAATAATATTTTTTAAAGTACCCTTGAATCACATGTCTATTTCACTTACTTTCAGTCTCCTTTGTTGTAAAATAAATAGACTTGTGGGTATGTATTTTCCTTTGATAAATATTATTTATGTATTTCTAGGACTTTTTGTAGAGACATTATGCTAAGCACTTGCAATTACTATACATAGTTAAGTAAATTAGCCAAGTTTGAGCATTCTGTGTGGGCAGATTTGGGATTCAGGTCCAGGGATGGCCCACCATGGGACAAGACATTAGCCTTGGGCCTTTTCCATGCTAGGAGGAATGGCCATCTCTGCTAACCAATGTTGATCTCCATTCATTGTAAGAATGCATTCTGGTGAAATTTTTTTTTAGTTTTTGAATTTATTCTTGCCATTTCTTTTGTTAAACTGAAAATATGAATGCTTTGAAACAATGGCATTGGAATGTCCAAATTTTTGATACAAAATGGTAGATAGTAATATCATATTTGGGCAATATTAAAATTGGACTTCTTGAGTTCTTACATTGTGATAAGAAAAAAATCAAAATTTAGGGAAAGAGTACTTTAAAGAGGGAATGAATCCAATTTTTTAAGTTTGGTTCTTATAAAAAATTAAAACATGACTGCAACTGAATGTGTCAGACAATTATAAGAAATAAAAGATTTCTGTTGTTTTTATTGTGTTGTTTTTCTAAGCAGTCCTTAAGGAGAATGTGCTCCATTAAGCACTTTAATCAACACTTTCTACACTTAGTACAGTAGCTATGACTGAAATAATTGAAGAAAAGGATCCATATTACAGTTATTCTACTGCATAAGGATCACAAAGTTGCATGACTCCTGTTAGAAGAATTGTCCATAAATATGTTCATAAACGTACCTTCCTTAGGTAAAACCTTGCCACTGTTACGCTGTAAAATATTAAATATTAACCAAAAAGAAGTGTTCAAACAGATGATTATTATAAGTGTAATAAAAATCTAATTGTGCCACAATTTTCATGTCCAACTTCCTTTTCTTCCTGTTTACATTTTGCAAGAACAAGAAGCCTCAGCTGGAAAATTGGCCCACAATCACAACCTATTAAGCTTTTACTAATATTGCAATAGATGTAATGGGTTTTTAATGAGCTTATCCATTTTACCATCTATATAATTTTTTAACTATTTTCCCTTTCCCTATTTTGTATAGGAATTAAAAACTTAAATTTACTAATTTTCTTCTACTGAAATTTTGAATACTCAGAATGCAGTGATAAGACTATCACCAGTTACTAGTAATAATTTTATAAGGTAATCAATATGGTAGGGTTTATGATAGAGCATGATGTACCATTGGAGACCACTGCTGTTGAAAGTGGTATCTCATGTGTGCCATGGTCCCTGCATTTCACTGATCCAGCATAAGAAGAAAGGTCCACTTACATACTGGTCAAAGTAGAATTATTGTCTTCAGAAAAGTAAATTGTAGTTACCATGTAGTGCAGGTATTTATGTTAACATAAGGAGTGAATTAACTGAGAGGCTGAGAAGTCACCTTCTGAATGGGATAGGTGGGAGTTGCAGGGGAGCCTGACAACCAAGACTGAGTTTGTCCTTAACCTTCCTTGTGTGAGGGAAAGCATCACAAAGCCTCTGAGGTGGGCATTGGCACAAACTGCAGACCTCTTGAAGAGGAGAGAAGAAATAGACTGTGCTTGAGAGGACCAGAGATAAGGTCAGGAAACCCAGAACTTCTTAACGTTACTGTGGATGTTATTACCAAAAAAACAAGCAGGTCAAGAAATTCAGACTATTACCTTATTCCCATATTTAAGAAACAAATGATCTTTCTAAAATGTTATGCAGGTAACTAATAAATGAGGGCCACCCTTTTAAATTACATGCCATAATTTCTTTTCTGTTGCTCCTTTTCTTAAAAGAAACACAAATTGTAAGATATGTATATGCATTATGTATGTAATTTATTCTTGTTAACGCATATTTGCAATACAAAATAGTGATATTCATTTGGAAAATTGGTAATTGCTTATAATATATCTTAATCATATTCAATTCCTTTACCCCTTCTTTTCCATATCTCTTCCTTTTCTCCTTTTTTCCTAACCTACTTTCTATTTTCCTATCACCTTTCTTTGTGTATGTGTTTATGTATATATTTTTGCTTTGCTATGAAAGTTTGTGATATTTAACATTATGAACATGACATTTCATCTAGCATGGTGGTCTCAAGTTCCATCTTTTTCTGGAAATAACACAGTCTCATTCTTCCTTGATGCTGATAATATCCCATTGTAAACCTGTATTGCAATGTATTCATCGATTCACCTGTTGACAGGCATCTCTGTTCCTCCTAGAACACAGGTGCTGTGATTTGTACTGGTATACATGGAGTGTTTGTAGATCTCCTCAATGCGGCATCCTTCAGCAATATTCCTAAGAAAGGCAGAGCTGAGTCAGGCTGTGTTGCTCACTTTAGATTGCTCAGGAAGAGCCATGACAGTTTTCCTAGGTCATGTTCTCAGTAACAATGCAGGAACACTTCCTTCTTCTCTCATCCTCTCCACTATTTCTCATTTTAACATTTTTAATTGTTGTCTTTTTTCCCTTTATTGAGTTTATTAGTACATTTTAGGCATACACTGTGATCATGCACTGTGATGATGTTCATCATTGAGAATTTGTTCCTATACATTGTATTGCTTGTTCCTGATGATAGCCATTCTGACTGGAGTAAGATGGAATCTCAAAATTGTTTTGATTTACATTTCCCTACCTACATTTTTTACTGTAATCATCAGTTATTTGTAGTTCTTCTGAGAAGCATCTATTCATCTCACTTGTTCATTTTTGTATGGGCCATTTTTGTGGGAATCAATTCTTTTGAGTTTTATATGGTCTAGATAACAGTCCTCAACTAGAAAGTCGCTAGCAACAATTTTGTTCTCTTCTATAATTTTTCATACAGTTGTTCGTTTCTTTTTCTGTGCAGAAACTTTTATTTGATTTAATCCCATTTGTTGATTCCTGATATTACTGCTTATACTCGTGGAGTTTTATCAGAAGTCTTTCTCTGTGCCTGTGTATTTTTCCACACTTTCTTATTTATGGTCCAGCCTTATACTTCAGCCTGAAGTCCACAGTGTCAAATATTGCAAACAGAAATATGGAAAATATTGAACTCTTTTTTGACTAAGTCAACCTATTTTAAAAGTAATTTTCCTCGAGATTAATTTTTGTTGATATATCATAAGCAGAAACACTGAATGAGTGCTTAACTTTTTCACAGACTGAACAAATAATGTAATTCTACAATATTGAACACAAGAGCCTGATCAAAAATACATCGTTATATTATCTATACCTTACTTGTGAAGAGATAATTTTAAATCAGTCCTAAGTTCCTATCAAGAATCACAATTTAAGTGTATCAGCTTCCCCACTCTTATGTTTTGTGTCATTTAATATCATGGTGCACATATAATGCGTACACATACACTTTTTCACATATTATTTAAATAAAAGTTATAGATAATTTGTGAGGTTCATTGAATCTTTTCTGAATGGCATTCAGGGAAATTTTTGATATTTTTCCTACACATAAAAGCATAATAGACTTTAAATAGTTGCAAGAAACTTTCTAATAGTCTGAGTTTAATATGGAATAAAGAATTTGTGTTAGTTCCCAAGTAAAAGAGTGAATTGATTTTACATGACACATTGTGATCCAGGTGCTAAAACGCTCCAGAGCAGAGCTCACTCAGGCACGGTGGCTCTTTGATTCATTAAAACTTTCTGAAGACTTCTCGGCGGCTGACCTGCAACCATTTGAGTCATTAGCATGAGGCAAAATTGTGTGAAGAGAGATCCTCGCCTTTGTCCTGTCGAAAGTCTTTTCAGTACAGTCTCATTCGCTTCTCGGTGTAATTTAACAGCTCGTGCATCAGCCACTGACAGCTCACAGCACTGTTGTTATTCAAGGCTAAGCAGATGAGAGAGACATAAATGACTAATAGCATGCAGGAAGTCATGTCCTCAGAGTAGCAGTCTAATTCTACATCTTCATTTGGTGAATGGTTGGAAACAAATTAAAATTTTCTGACCACTGGAGGTAAACGTACTGTCAACTAAATCAGTTCTATCAAATTCTTATGTGGGGGAAGTGTTATTAATAAAATGTTGCAGAATGAGAGAAAATAGGTATAATATGAATGGACTAGAATATAAAAACAATCATCAGTCGTAGTGGAAAGCAGATACATACAAATATACACAGAAGTAAATATAGTTCAACTTCTTAAAATTAGGTGGAAATTAAACATTGATTTAGAGTTGGTGAAAGCATAAGAAATGAGAGATTTTATGTTGCTTTAGATAAAGTGTAGATTTCCTAACAAAGATGTATTATCTCAAAAAATTATAAAGCATTTTTATTCAGTGACTGTTCTCTTATGGAAAGGCAGTAGAAAATACTGATAAATACACATTTGGAAAACTGTTCTTTTGATTGTTCAATTTTAATTTAAGTAGCACTTATTTTTATGTGGTTAAAGTGATGGGTTTGAACCCAGGGCCTCCACACTGTACTATAGCCTCAATTTTCTTTTTCTTCAATTTTGAAATAAGATCTTGTTAAATTGCTCTAATTGTCTTAGACTGAATTCAAATGTATGATCCTCTTGTGTCAGCCTCCTGGAGTCCTGGGGCTGACAGGTATGGACCACCCCACTTAGGTCATTTGCTTAGATAAGGGGAAAAAAAAACTCATTATGAGTGTATTTTTAGTTTCACAGCAAAATTAAGAGGAAGGTACAGATATTTTCTGTACACCCCTCCCCAATGCCTGCACCCCCTCTCCTGGCATCAGGATTTGCTACAGGAGGAGTACGTTTGTTGTAACTGATGAAACTATATTGATGAAACATCCTTGTAAAGTAATGTGCCTTGTCTACACTGAAGTTCACTCCTGCTGTACATTCTGGGTGTTAGCACCAGTGTGTTAGAGCCATATCCAGCATTGCAACTCACACATAGGGCATCCACTCTCCACATATTGGTCTATTCAGACTTCCTCTTTTCTCTTATCACCACTGCTACCCTACTTTGTCTTTTCTCAAATGTAACACGGAATTTTTTCACTTAATATGGTGCACCAAAATGGTCTCTGTGTCTTTCTTTGGCTGGGTAGCTCCTATGTCATCTGTCTTTGGTAATAATCTGTTGCCAGGAGGGATATTTCAGAGCTGGATCATCCATCCATCCATGCACTGTGTGCTCGGACGATCATATTCCTTGGTCTTCACCAGAAGGAATAGAAAGTGTATGTGGCACAGGTGCCTGTGTGTGGGAGTTTACAGAACCTTTATCCAGAATTGCCAAAACTTGGACATGCTGGAGTTTGAAAACAACGATTATGATGTCAGTTTTTAATTTTAAAAAATATCATGAAACAATTTGACCTTTTCTCTTATAGAACAAAATTTTGTAAACATTCACACACACATAGATTTAAAATTTCCACTATAATCATGTAGAGTAATTCTGTCACTCCAACAATACCTCCCTCATTCTACCCTGTTACATTTATTCCATCTTCCACCTGCAGCTACTAACAGTGAAGAGTGATGCTGTGAATCTCTATAGTTTTATCTTTTTTTGTCATGTCCTAGAAGTGAAGCATCAAGTAAAGAACCTTGTAGGTCTGTCTCCCTTCCTTTGGCGCAATGCTTGTTGGATTCATCTTAGTTATTTTGTGTATGACTAAAACATCCTTGATTTTTATTCTTGAATAGTATTCAATAGTTTGGATGTAGCACAGTGTGTTAATCTGTTCCCCTGCTGAGGAACACTCCATCATTTTTAATTATTATCAGTTATCAGTAAGGTTGCTCTATTTATGTTCTTGAATTTTTATAAATGTATATTTTCACATATGCAGGGTAGGTATCCTAGATAGAGAATTTTGACTTTTGAATTAGGTATAGGATTGACTTTTAAGATCCACTTAATAGTTTTATCCTACATTTCTTAAGAAGTGGTGGATTACAATTTCTAAGAGATCAGATGCCTTTCATTTTTATTAGCAACTGATTTTGTCACAGTATTTGTATGTTTACTTGTTTTCCTGGGTTTTTTTGTTTTGTTTTATTTTGTTTTGCTTTGGGTTTTTTTGCTAATTGAAGAGATGTGTAGTGCTGTCATCATTATTGAAAAGCTTTCATTTGCCAAATGGCTAACAGTATTGGGCATACTATCAGACTTCCTCTGCTAAGCCTATTTTCTTAGTAATCCATCTGTTTGTGCCTATTACCCATTGTTTTAATGCTTTATTTTCCCATTTTTATAGTAAGCATTCCTTTGGTACTCTAGATACAAGCAATCATGTGATT
This sequence comes from Petromus typicus, assembly GCA_004026965.1. Classification (NCBI taxonomy): domain Eukaryota; kingdom Metazoa; phylum Chordata; class Mammalia; order Rodentia; family Petromuridae; genus Petromus; species Petromus typicus. The sequence goes on along the minus strand of PVIR01021022.1, from coordinate 15,104 downwards.
TGAAAATATTTTTTCAGGCTTTGATTTATTCTTTTGATTCCATTAGTGGTGAATAAATGCTTTCGCTTCTGTGAAGTCATTTTACTGTTTGAATGGAGAATGTTTTTGATCCCATTTGTAGAATTTGATCAGATATTGTATTGCAGTATTGTACGAAAGATTAAAATAAACCCAGATAACACAGTTAAAAAGACTAGTGAAAAGTATTGTGCCCACTTGCTAGGACATATGCAGCTTTTGAACTTTGTATTTCAAATAACCCAGAAAATGCCTTAACATATTAATTTCTGGTAGTCCATGTGGAGATATAAACATGTAATATAAATTGTGGGAAATTCTATGTTAAAATATAATTACACATCAAGAGAATAAATTAAATCTTTTGTGAATTTTCTTCTAAAAAGATGAGTAAAGAATCATTCTATTTTGTAAAATTGCTTTAAATCTCATAATGGGAAACTTTAAAGTATTCATGTTGGCTACAGTTACTTAAAAGGAGACAAATGTGACTTATACATTATTACTAATATTTTGTTTGACATGAATTTTAATATGACAATTAAATATTCCTACTGATTTAAAAAGTTATATTAATTTTTCCCTGCATATCATAAACTACCTACTTGATAAAAACAAAATAATGATCATTTAAAATCTTGTGTTTCTAATAAATTAGCAAAGGATGGTAACACATCTGTGCCCAATACTAGAGTTAGCAATATACTACTTTTTAGATAGGCTCACTTGACATTGTATAGTTTAAAACATTTTCAAAAAACTCCAGGTGAAGTGATAGGATATTGGGTTTAATAGAGTTCTATGTAAGTAACAAATGTACTTCTGTTCTTAAGCCTCTCACATCTTTCTTCCTTCATTCCTAATTTTCTACATGGATTTGGACAGTGTTTATCCCCAGTGCATTAATGTTCAACTTCAAAATTAATACTGAAATGACAGCACCGTTCCTAGAAAACTAACGTGATCTTTCATTCCTCCTGCTTGGGCCACAACAAACATGTAATTATCACGGCAGCCACTAGAGGGAAGAGTGACAAAGGGCTGCCACTCACATGCCCACAGATGCCTCATTTCACATGAGGCCAGGCCAAATAGTCTTTTTTTTTTTTTTTTTTTTCCTCAGTGTCTTGTTGCTTCCACATTGTAAATCTTCAAAATTCAGAGCGTGCTCATTTCCTACAGAATTAAATAATCTTTAACAGCTCAATAATCTGTTTCTCCCAATCAAATATACCAGGGTTTCTCTTACTGCAATTTGAAGCTAAATGTATGAAAATACCGTTATTTTAGAGTCTTGAAAATTATCCTCTCTCCTTCAATTAGAGAAATTTTTTTTAAAATTTCCAAATCACAATGTATTTTTTCATTTTTCTAATGTTTGTTTAAATGTATTACTCAGAGATTTAAAGTAATTGAAAAGATAAATAGAATCCACAGATAACAGTGATATTTTGTGCATACCTGTTTCATGAATGGTTATTTACATAAGTATTTCATTTAAAACTTTATAAAATATGTATAATTTCTATTATTTTTATAAGCAATCTTTGTAAATTTCCCTAAATTTACATAAGCATTATAAATGTCAAAATACTGTGGTTTTTTCATAATATACCAGTCTTATTTAGATAATGACGAGTTCAATCACATTAAGGTATAATAGATTCTCAAGAAAATTCTATGTTTTCTTTCTTTCTTTTTTTTTTTTATTTGAGGCCTGAGCATGGGTCCTTGCACATGCTAAACCAGTGCTCTACTACTGAGCTCCATCCTCAGATGGAGTTTGACGGGCCTTTTCCCACACATATCACCTCCCCATCCCCATTGTAGTTAAATTTTTTGGCATAGCTTTAATCCCAGAATTCCTCATGATCCTTGTTTTTATTCTTCCTATTGCTTCCACAAGGCACTCATACATGGTGATGTTTTATGAAGCTGGAGAACATTTACAAAGCAACAGTACAGACAATGTAAATAATGAAAATTAAATTCACTTTCCCTGAAGTCTACTATTCTATCCAAACATCCCCACAGATTCTGTCTTCTGCCTTCTAGCAGGTGTGTAACACCTACCTCCCAGTTTTCTTTCCTTTATTCTTCAGTCTAAGCCTCCAAACTTTATGAATACTTCTGTCCCTCAATTTCCTAAGAGTGCTTTCCGTGGGAATAGCATGAGGGGTGGTGGGGAAGGCAAGTCCCCACTTTTCCTCAACTCATTTTACACAAAGGTCATTCTACCTTTATAAAATGGAACTAATGATGCATTTTCTTCACTTAATATTGGATATGCAATAGGAAAGTAGGTTATCTTTTGGTTCCATGTTACATCTGTGTATTATTGAGGATCTGATTAGGAAACAAAAACCATCTTCCCAAGCATTTGAATTCTTCATTTTATGTTATATAAAATCATACAAAATGTCTTAATAGTAGGCTATAAGACCTTGTCTGATCTTTTGTGATTGAGCCTTCTGTGTGGTATATCGGTTTGGGGAAAATAACAGGGTATTTTATTTTGTGTTTGTTCTCATCCTTATGGATGTTTACAAATACTGGTCTCTTTTAAAAATATTATTTTGAGAGTTTTTTTTTATGTTTTTATACCTGGGGTAAAACAAAATTTAACATCCTAAATATTGTTACTTATAAATTTCACTAATTTCAAGCATGCCCATAATGTTGTATAACAGATCTCCTAACTTGTTTTCATTTTGCTGACCTCAGACACTGTAGTACTGCACAGCTCCTCATTTTCTTCTCACTTTTCTCTGACAAATTATATTCTACTCTCCTATGAACTTGACTGCTCTAGGTACTTCATTAAATGGCTGCACTTTGGTTTTTATGATTGTCTCATCTTTCTTAGCATCATGTCTAGACAGTTCATCTGTGTGGGAGGGTGTTTCTGAAGTTCCTTTTTAAAGGTGGAATATTATTTCACTGTATGTATATATCAAATTTTGTTTACTCATCATTCTTTGTCATCGACAGGGGTCATTTCTAATTTTTGGTAATGTCAACAATGCCATGATTCTGATTTATACACACATATATAATCAAGGCTCTGTTTCTTGTGTCTAGGACATATACACAGAAGTGAAATTCTTGTACTACATAGAATTTCTGTTTTGAATTTTCTGAGAAATTTCCGTATGTCTTTTCTGGAGTAGATACACCATGTTTGGATTCTTTCTCCCAGTACCCCAAATTCCAGTTTTCCCATGTTCTTGGTGGATATCATCCTTCTTTTGGATGAGTAACTGTTTATATTAGTTGAAATGCAACAACTTAGTAAAGGCTTCAGAGTCTGACACAATTGTTCCCCGGCCAGCTCAGTTGTCTGCCTGGGCATTTTCCTGGTTGTATTCATAGCATTTATGTTTGTTCCAAGTGTGGAACTTACTTTCTTGACATTCCTATTGTCTACTTTTCCCAGAAGTCTATTAGGCCCATGAATGCATGAAAGAGAAATAATTCTCTTTTTCTTGTTGCTGTCTGTGGCATGATTGTTCTTGAATAATTTATCAATACATATTATTCATATGCTATTTCTTATATACATCTTCAGAGATCCTCTGCACTAAATGTAACAATTTGAATTTTTTATAAATACAGTATAATAAGTTAAGTAAATTAGTAGAAGCTCCTGTCTTTACAACATAGGTTAGGATATATTCTTTTCCTACTTTATGTTTAAGAAATTGGACTTCCACTTCAGGGCAGTGACAAGCCAGAAGGAAAATGGATATTGAGAGCATGTCTACTTGATGAGGTCTGTATCCTCAAAGAATAAACTCTAACTCTCATACTGTGAATAGTTTTTGTATAATCCTAGATAATTTCCAAGTTAAGTAAGTTTATTCACCTTCTCTACAGTGATTTTTTTTCATATGAACCCCCTGTTTAATAAGCATTTTACCACATCATTTGTATAAATAACTCTTGTACTAGTAGATAATATGAATATTTATATATAAATGTGATACAAAATTAAACTGTCTATTCTATTAATCTATAGACAGCTTCTATAACATCTGTTGAACTGGTTAGAGAAAAATCAACACTAAACAGATATGTTGCTTTGAAAAATTGTAACGAATTTGTAGATATATTCCAGCAGAAATAAAGGAAGTAAACTATGGTATTATTATTTACACAACTTCATTGTGTGTATACATTTATTCATAAGTACAATTTCTATTAGAATTATTGAAATCTAAACTATCCAAGTATAGAAGTTAAGTGTACAATAATTTACTAACAATTTAATATTTACTGTACAAATAGGAATTTTTCTCTTGCATCATGCTAAAGAAGGAATGACTACATGGTCATTATTTAATAGAAGTACATAACAAGTATGATATAAATTAAGTCATTTATGTTTGAACTAATTTTAAATAATAAAAAACTAAAAATTCAATATAAATATACCATGATTTTCTTTTTTAAAATGCATACATATATATGTACATAGTTATATGAGTATATAGCTTTTTATTTTTGTATCATAATACTTCTGAGTAGAATATAGCAAATATACATAATTTACAAGCAAATCATTTATTCCTTTAACACCTATGCATAAATGTCTTGGAAGTTGTTGAAATATGCTCATTCAGGTTTTTTATGAGAAAAGTTCTTATTTAAAATATGTAGTTTAATGCTTGAGACCTATAGCTAAGTACTGTACTTCATATTTAGGACCTATGTTGTACCTACATGCATTTTATTTTTTCACACATGCTTTTTTCTATGTAACTCTCTACTGTGAAAATATGAGTGTTATACTTTAGAAAAGGGAATGGCAAAGTAATATGTAGATCTGAAGTAAAGCTTTGGGAATACAGACATCTTCAGAGATTTTACCACTTGAAGGCTGAGGTAGTGACTCATAAATTTTAGGGCCACTGAGATTTTCCATGTAAGAATTAACATGTATGTACTGCAATATTTTTATTATGATCTTTACTTTCCACTGTGCTATCTTTCCATCACAGCTTCACCACTTATATTAATGTTGAGTTTATATTGCACTTTACTAAACAAAGAAGTGTTTACGAACAAAACGCTGTTCATGGAAGGAATTGCTTAACTCTTAAATATCTCAAATCATTCAAAATGGTGGTGGTGTGTTCCACTGCATATATTAAGATATTTTATGCAGTTTTTTTCAGTTGTCAAATGCTTTTAAAATATAAATAAAATTCTAGTACAATATTCAAAATAAATATTAATCAGAAGAACTACACCCTATATGACAAGAATGCCACATTTCTTAAGTCAGTTGCTATAAGTAAAAATGTATGTTTTTGGGGGGTTTTTTGAGACAGGATCTCGCTTTGTAGTTCGGGCTGGCCCTGAGCTCAGCCTCAAACTCACAGCAATCCTCCTGCCTCTGCCTCCCGCGTGCTGGGATTACAGGTGTAAGCCACCATGCTCGGCACTGTGGTATATGGTACTGATTGCTGGTGAGCATGAGTCTCCATGCCCAGTATTTTTGTATGTGGTTACCAGGGATTGAACCTGGGCCCTTGTGCTTGCAAGACAGGTGCTGAAACGACTTAGCTAAATCCCCGGGCCCAAAAATGTAGTATTTAATGGATGACAAAATATCCTCAGCTCTGTAGTGAGAGAATTGTAATCCATAGGTTTGAGAATACATAAGATTGCCTAAAAACATAAGATTTTGTAAGGACTTTTTGATGATTTGATTAGCATGAAGTTGATGCAAATAATACTAGTAGCATTATTGGTATTATATACAAAATATAGTTCATTCCTTCTGTATACGAACACATTGAACAATATAATTACTCTGTGTTCTAGTTTTTAACATAGGGAAGTTCAACTTCAGTCTGATTCTGGAACCATTTTCTGTTCTTCACAGGATTATGCTGCTTCCTGGAGCAAAAAGGAGTTATTTGATAATTGTAATTTTTGATGCTCCAATTACAATCTGAAAAGACATATCTATACTTATATGTTATACTCCTAATATTTTGGTATTTTCCTTCACTTATCTGTGTGTGTTTTAAATGTATGATATTATATATTTAATGTAAACTATAATTTCAATTGAGGATAGTTTTATTTTTTTATGTTAACCAGATAGATTCATTCTATAGATTTTAATCTGAGATCCAGAAAAAAGATATTGCCATTTGGTATTTGAATTAGTCATATTATCTGTAGTAAAAGTCATTTCCTTATATAGGATCAAGCATTGTTTTTATATTACAGTAACCATTTAGTTATTGTAATCCCTAGTGTATTTGTTTGTATGTAACATACTACTTCAAACAATACTTTAGATAATCAAGAAAATATTCTATAAGATTATAGAGTGTTGCTCAGGTATAATTTTGCTTGTTTGGTAAAATAGAATGATCTATATTTAAGTGAATATGTGTGGTATGTAGTAAACTGTTTTGCAAAAAACCTTAATAATTAGGTTAGAATTTCTTTGGTGTCAAGAGTTATTTTTTCTTAAAACATCATTGCATAGAGGATGAAAATATAGAATGGAAAAGGGGGTATAAAAAAGGAATCAAGATATTTTTTGTACATGGAGCAGCTGTCCATAAAGAATATAGATGTTATGTACTACTACAAAGGTGATGTACTAATAAAATGATCTGGAAGAAAAAAGGATTACAAGACTCAATTTAAAACATTGTATTGTAAGGGCCAGGGAGTTAGCTCAGTGGTTCTGGCACCTGTCTTGCAAGCGCAAGGGCCAGGGTTCGATTCCCCGGTAACCACATACCATACTGGGTGTGGAGACTCACCCCAGCAGCAACCAGTACCACATACCACAGTGCCGGGCGTGGTGGCTCATGCCTGTAATCCCAGCACTCGGGAGGCAGAGGCAGGAGGATTGCTGTGATGTGAGTTTGAGGCTGAGCTCAGGGCCAGCCTGAACCACAAAGCGAGACCCTGTCTCAAAAAATAAAAAAAAACCTAAGAAAATTAAAAAATTAAAAAAATAAAACATGGTATTGTATGATATACAAGGGAAATGGAAATTTTGAGTCACAGATACCCAATTTCAGCTTCTCCTAAATCTCAAGACATTGGAAGTACTTTCTAGCTGAAATGGTATCTATAATTCCGACCCTTTCTACTGCAAAATTTAAAAACAAACAAACAGAACCTTGGCTATGTTTGTGCAACTGTTCTGTAAGTTTTCCTGATACCAGAAGGGAGAATCTATTCAACATTTCTTTTAGTACTTGGTATTTGAGGTCTAGGAAACACAGATTTTCATCTCAACACTTAATATCTCATATACATATCCTGTTATAGGCTAAGGTAATATAAGAAGTCCAACGTAGCTGAACATTTTTTATTACCCTTATGAAACAAAACTGGAATTCATCAAATGAAGTAGAGCAGACAGTATAAATCCTGAGTTCACCAGAATACTAAAATCAATGCTAATTTCCACAGACTGAAAGTAAACAGGAATTGCACTATATTATCTCAAGTGATAATTAATATTGGACAGGTTGAGTAATTCTTAGTAGTAAGCTATAAACAAAACTTTAATTAGTGAGACCTTATAGAATTGCAAAACAACTATTATTTTTAACTGGATAAAAATGAGGCAGGGTCCATTAAAAGAATTCAGATATGAAAAGTAAACTTAACTGAGGCTTTATGAAAGCAAAACCTCTAGCCATTTTTGTTTACTTCCTGCCTTATTGCAAATTCCCATAATGATGTCAGTGTATAAGAGTTACTAAAGTAACATTTATTCAATTATTTGTTTAGTAAACAACTCTCTCATATAGGTAAATTTTAAAAAGAATATTGTTTAAAAGTTTCATAATTTAAAATATTTTCCCTGAAACTTAAAAAACAGATAAATAGGTTCAATGATTAATCTATACATTATAAACAAAAATAACATTTCAGTTTTATTTTAAGGAATTTGATAATGGAAAAGATACAGAAAACTGACTTTCTAAAAATAGGAAAAGTATTTTGTTTATAGATATATGGACGTGTTTAGGATCTTAAAAGTATTGAAATAAAATGAAAATTAAAATTGAGTATTATACAGATTTAATATTTATAAAGAGCAACAAGTTCCTACATAGATAAAATTGCTGCCCCTAAAAGCTGAAGTACTGAAATATGATTCGCTTTTGGTTACAGAGGATTTCATATTATAGAGTACTTCATATTAATACAACAAAATTTTATTTGAATGTTTTCTAATTTCCTGTTTTATTTGCTGAATTTACTTCTTTTTTATCATTTTTTACAGACTGATGAATGTAGAAGGAATATGAATTGTGCAACAGTTATTTCTGAAACAATTCTCAAAAACTATTCTGAGTGTACCAAGTACATAACCAGCGTTCCTGATGAGACAGTACGCGGCCTGTGCGAGGAAGATCACAGACCAGCGGATCAGAACACAGCCCGTAAAGTGAGGTACATGTCCACACGCATACAGTCCGTCGTTTCACAGCCTTGTTGTTTGTGCTCAGAGCGTGGTCTGTTCCTTTCACTTTCCATTGTTAGAAGCTCAGTGTTCCTGTATCCCTGAAAGCGATCCTCTCAGCAGAAAGTGTGGCAGCTTTCATGGGACCCTGGTCAGTTTCCTCAAGAGTCAGTTGATAGAACAGAGCAACAATGATCATTGAATCACTGGATTCTTGGATGTGATTCAGCTAAAGTCAACATCTTTTTAATCATTATTTCAAATTCTCTGCCAGGTAATTTATACTTCTCCATGTGTTTCAGTTCAGCTTCTGGAAATTTATATTCTTTAGTTTTTAGAAAAAGAAAACAAAGCAAAACAAAACATTGTTCTGCTCCTTAATTTTCTTTGCTTCTATATGTTATTATTTATGTATTGATTAAGTAGCCGCCTCTTTCACTCCTTGTAGACCGGGCTTGTTCTGAAGAAGATCACACTAAACAGCCTGGCCAGAGATTCTGAGGATGCCTCTCAAATTTTGTTTTAGGCCAACGTACATTCACTCTTTTTTAGTGACCACGGGCTTCTAGTGTACACTGGGTCCCAGCAGGGTTTAGATATAAGTAAAATGGAAGGCTGTTCCACAGGCTGCTGCCAGGTAAGTTGGGCTGTCGGTACTAACACGTTTCTCTCCCGTGGTGGAGGCTGGGAGTTGGAGTTTTTCACCCACTTTCCAGGGAGCATCTAGGGTGACTACCAGCCCATATATTATCTCTGTTTCATAAACCCGGGCGAAGGTAGGGAAAATTGTATTGCTAGGATTACTGTGAACCTTTCTCTCTCTGAGTAGGAGCTGAATTGGGGGTTGGGGGGAGAAGATGTTGTCTTGATCACAGAAATATGCACTCAGCATAATAATACTCAAGCCATGTCTCATGTTCTCCTCCTTGCCGCAGTAAGTCCATTTTCACACTCTTCAACAATGCAGGACCCTCTGAGACTATGGATTTCTTACTGAGAAACATGCTCAGGTCCTGTGCCTGCATCATTTCTGTGGGGGCATCTAGTATTTCTTTTTCTGCCCTGTGGCCCTTGGCACATCTACCTGCCTATATTTTAAAAATATTGCAGCAATATTTTAAGGTGAAATAAAATTCTTTTCATAGAATCACTCATGTCTATAAAACAAAATGATATGCTGCCGATTGTTAATTTTAATATAATCAATATACATATGGATATGCTAAAAATTAAATTCTTACTACCGTCCTTATACAAATAAATCATATAATCTGATCTATTTCTTATTCCTTGGACTACTTTTAATTGTTTTTTTTCTGTTTCTTGAAATATAAAAATATTTAAAATATTATATATATTTTTAAACTTTTAGGCATTAACCATTGATTTCCCACTATAAAAGACATAATTATTTCTCAGTTTCTGTTTGAATTGATAAATACTTATTGACTTTTCTCCCTTGGACTGTACATTTCTTCACTGGTTTTCTCAGAGTTAATGAATCCTTCTTCTCTCTCTTAATTTCCTATATGTCTGTAATTAATTCATCCTCAACACTCTGATGAGGTGCAAAACACTTTGCTTAGTGGTGGGATGGATGACACTTGCTCAGTTGACATTTTCCCTGAGATTTTAGTGATGTGCTGATTTCTGCAGCCTGCTTCCAAACTGGTCCCTCAGGAGGGGCACAACGTCATCACTTTTGCAGAATGTCTCAAGTAGATGCTACTGTCCTTTAAAAGACTCTTGTCCCTTTCCCACTGAGCTCTTCTGACTTCTTTTAAATTATTGGTCATATACTGTATTTAACAAAATAAATTGAAATATTCTGACCATATACCTTATCATATAATTTTATATTAATATATTTTATGCTGCTCTGAAAACAGTAATTGAGTTTGATTTTTACTAAATTTTTAACTACATCATGTTTTTACCCTCAACATTTTTTATTAACAACCACAAAACTGAGCATGTGATATTAGTTACTGAAAAACTTCTTTATCCTTTGCAATAAATATTCCATAGTATTAACATTTTTAAAGAGTTTCTACATTGTGAGCTATAGTAATTCTTCTAGTCACTTTCTCCCCTTGTGATGCAGAATACTATAACCAAGAAGCTCCCATTTCACTTACCATTGAGCATTTAAAAACAAGAAGTGAATTATCTCAGGAAAAAATACTTTAAAGAAAGTCCTCCATAGGTACTCCCAAAATATGGCTTTAATGGATATCTAATCTGTGTACATGGGAATGGTATTTGATCAAAATTACTTATGTGGAACTCCAGATCACATAGGTGATTTGAGGGATGGGGTCTCAAGGAACCATTTAAGGTGAAGTAATGTGATGAGAGTGAATCAGCAAACCCACAGGCTAGTGTGCAAGATTCATGTCTATCTGTGTGGCTCCATTAAAATCTCCTAGTCTCTCCTACGTAGTTAGGACCGCACAAGGGGAGCAAATCATCCTCCAGCAATATCTGATTATTGATGGCACCATGAGAAGACATCCATGAATTTGTCACACATAAACAGGGAGGGGGGAGAAAATCCAGCAGCATGGAAGAAGATGCTCTGATGGAAGGAAAGAGTCTGGAAAAAGAAATAAAAACTATAAAATTTATTTTTAAGAAAGAGTAACATGAATGAAGAAATAAATATTAAAATCAAATAGCATTAGCTTCAGAATGATTTAGAAAAAGAAGATACAGGCTATGGTAAGAAAAAAAAAAGAAATTTAGCATGTAAGATAAATGTCCTTGGAAATTAAAATATAACAAAATTACAAAATCAAGCTTTTATTTTGAAGTGAACTCAATTATCAAATAATATTATGACAGTAACACATAAAAGTTTGAAATTCAAAAGGAGAGTAATGTGTGGATCAGTTAGTTTAGGTTAAGTACTTGAAAAGTTAGGTGGTAGAACATACAAAGTACATTCAAAACAAATCAAAAATGACAGGAAAGTTAGGAAACAATTTCAAAATTTAAGTATAAACACAATGGTAAAATATTACTGAGTAAATTACTTTGTACTAGGAAGGACTATTTTCTGGAATGAGATTTCTTAAATTATTTCTATGTCACGCACATTTTTGAAAATTGCCCTTGCTTGTTTATATTCCTGGAATATTTTTTAAAATATGCACAAATAAGTACATACATAAATAAAACACAGTCTCACTCCCTTATTTATTTTATTCAGTCTTTTCAGTATCACTTATTTCTCCTACAAGATGATGATCTAAGCCTTCTTTTAATTCATTCTACTTCCCCAAAATCATTTTAATAGAAAACTTCTCCTTTCCTGTAGGCTAAAATCTTCTGCCTTGTTTTAAACCAGGTGTTTTTATTCATTCTAATTATAACTAGTCACATATTGATCTCTGCTGAATATTGATCTCACTTTATACTTGAACCATTGCTGTGACTTAATAAATTTCAGTAACTACTCCTCCAGTTAGCCCAAATTCAGCTGTGTTTTGAAACTGAACATACTTAACCATGCTTTTTTCAAGTTTTCTTTCATAAGTTAGGACATTTCTACATTTAGGAACACCAACGATATTCAAGGACCTTTATATTTTGTCATCTGACATTTAAATTTTCCTAGATATTTAACACTACATTGTTCTTTTTATTCACTGAAATTGGCAGTGGTTTGAATCTATTTGTCTTGTGACCCTTATTACTTAGCCAACTATGCATTTCTGTTGTATGTTAATATTTCTATATTTATGACATCTTAAAACATAGCATAATGCCACTGGGCAGGACTGTGCCATTCACTTTTTTAATATACCTAACAATATATAAAATTTTATGTTAATATGTGATTGATGGAATATGTGATGGATGGAAGGAAGGGAAAGAAGGAAGGTAAGAGGGAATCAAGGGAAGGAAGCTGCCTAAGATTTACAGAAATAGTCACTGTGGACGTGTACTGAAAGTTATCTAACACTGATTTCATGCAGCACAGTAAAGTTGACTTAATAACAAAAACTAGAGTATTTTTCTCAAAAATATTAATAATACTAAAAAGTGATGCTGGTCCCTAAAACTAATATATCACTAATGTATTTTCTCAGAAAATTGTTCTTTGTTTTTATGAGTCATGAGACGTAAAAGTATTATGAAAGGAAATAATTTATCTCAGGTCCTTGCAACACTCTTAGATCCTCCTACAATTTTGAATACATCAGAATGCATTGTCAAGAACTTTACAGTTCTCATAGCTCTTGTCAAATGAATTGATTGTTTTTGGTGTCTTCAAATAGTCCACAGCATGGTTAATCAGGAACAATTTGAAAACAATATCCTCAGTTGGAAAGAAATTACTGTTTTTGTCATTATGTTTTCCAGTGATAAATTTTACTTTGTCATTTTTAAAATGGCCTAGATGAAAACAGCTGTATATTAAAGACTTTCTTTGACATAGACTGATGTTATATTATCTTTTTTATATTGAATCACTCTAGTTCAATTTCACTATATTCCTTTTAATTCTTAATATTTAGAAAAATACCCTCCAATGTATCAATTTATTCTTATATATTACATATGTTATCAAATAATTCTTCCAGCATAAGCACATTTCTAGATTAATTTGGGGCAGTTCTCTAACAAGAGAGATAGCAAAATATTTTCTATTTACCCAAAATGTACATATACCTAACCATTCAGATGTAGGACATTTGACAGAAATAAGCAGATATGTTTATAACTAGTTTGTGTAATTTTTAAAGAGATTACTGGTTAATACCCAATCATAATCAGATTGAATTATTGAATTATTTTTATTTAGTCTGTTTGAATTGTATTATGAGCACTATTTAGGGCATTCAGACTAACAATGGCACTGAAACAGAGAATCTCCAGTTAACACTCAGGGCAGTGAAGGGTCAAGACCTTTAAATTTCCAGAGATGACTAGTAGGTATTATAGTACAAAGAAACAAAGGAAAAAATGATTAAACTCAAGGACATCTACAAAACGTTGTTGACTGAACTTATAAATGGAAAAAGGAGTGAAACTTCATGAAGTGAACTTTCAGTGAGAAGATTACAAAACAGAACCAGGAAGGAGGAGAGAAAGAGGAAGAATTTTGGCCACAGGCATATTCTCTGACTGAGGAGTACGGAGGGGGCGTGACCGGGAACAGAGAGGTCCTGTGTCTGAAATTGCCAAGCGCCCTTGTGCATCCTATTAAAAGTCCCCTATTTTTGTCTTCTGTTGTAGTGGAGGTGAAATAATGGTTTTGTTTCTTTTAGAAAAATAATGAGTTTAGAGAATAGATTAAATGTGAAGTCATGGGAAGAGATGAGAGTTTTTCCATGCTGTGAGTGACAAATAATGAGGTTATAGTCCAGGCTCCAGCCTTGAGTTTCTTGCTTATTTTTCTTTTATGTTTACATTCAGAGTAGGATCCATGCTGATCTTATAGTAGTAAATCACAATATTCAGTCTGAACTTCAGATGTCTACATGTCGAATTTTCCAGGCTACATTTCCTCCTGGTGAGTGTGGCTGTCTCATCCTTAATATTCCAAAATCAGAACTCAGAACCATCTCTCTATCTCCTGCCTAAAGTCTTTAACAGATACAGGTTTTCACCTCCGTTATACTAAATCCATCTTGTCACTCAGAAAAGAATACTGTGGAATTACCATATTTCTCACTTTGTATATCCTTTAATACTGTGTTAAAATCAAATCGAGAATCTGATACACTCCCACATGGCAGGGCAGCCGAGTTCTTCTAGGGGGCAAAAAAGAACTGGCTGGCTTGAAAAATGGCTGGATGGTCTTCTGCCTCCATCAACATTGTGTTTTAAATATAACAGCGTAATGACTCATTGAATTTGTTAGCCACTCACACTGAAAATCATTCAAAAAATTCCCATTTCTTTTGGGACAAAATTCAAATTTTGTAATTAACTTCTAGGTCTGTTTAACTAATGCATAAACAATTTATGAATGATTTTTATTCTGTTTTAACTATGATGCTCTGTATGCTGTTTCTTAAATATCTGGAGAGTTACTTGGTCTTAGGGATTCATTTTAGTGGCCTGGAATATTCCTCCACCAGATGCCTTCATATTAATATCTTCACACCCTTCAAGATTCTTCTCAAAGGTCAAGTCATTTCACTGATCTCTGTCCTGGCCTGTAAAGTTAGAGTTCATGCCCTCTGCTAAATATTTTTACCATTTGTATTTTTCAAACACAGAATCTCTCTCCATTCAATATGTTATCAACTGTTCATTATTAATGTCTTCCTCTACTAGAAAAAAAATTGAAGTGAGAAAAGCAGTTTGTCTAGTTCATAATAGTTTATACTCTTGAGGAAAGGAATAGTGTATATTGATATAATTGCAACTTCAGTTAGGAGAAAGAGCTGAATAAGATAGGTGCTTGTCTTGTCAATTTAGACTAGTGAGAAAATTATATCCTTGGAGTTCATGGCATTGTGTGTGTATTCTCAATCTTTCAGTTATTAACAATGCACTTCTAGGTGATGGTAGAAAATGAAGTATAGAAGTGTAAGTGAAACTCAATTTTAAAAAGTGTAAGTGAAGGACTGAGAATGATATCCCACAAGTCAAAGAAACAGCTTTATGAAGTTGG
>PVIR01021021.1:0-29915 GCA_004026965.1 Petromus typicus | reverse complement strand
CATGATGTCAAAGAGATGAAAGAAAACATTCAAAAATGTCTATTTAAGGAGACAATGAAGAGAATCAATGAACTCCAGCAAAGAATTAGTGTTCTGAGATAGAAGCAGAGAGAAATCCTGGTAATGAAAAGCAATGGACATCTGTGCAGCAGAGATCACATATCAGAAGTAAGAGTCCAGCTAGAGGACAGATGACAGAAAAGATCCTTGATTCCGTGATTCTCTAAAAACATGAAAAATTATCATTACAGGTTCATTCAAGAATCTCAGAGGAGGGGCCGGGGAGTTAGCTCAGTGGTTCCGGCGCCGGTCTTGCAAGCGCAAGGACCCGGGTTCGATTCCCTGGTGACCACATAACAATACTGGGTGTGGAGACTCATGCCCAGCAGCAATCAGTACCACATACCACACTGCCGGGCGTGGTGGCTCACGCCTGTAACTGTAATCCCAGCACTTGGGAGGCAGAAGCAGGAGGATTTCTGTGATGTGAGTTTGAGGCTGAGCTCAGGGCCAGCCTGAACTACAAAGCGAGATCCTATCTCAAAAAACCTAAAAAAAAAAGAATCCCAGAGGACATTAGAAGAAGAAATTTGAGAATTGAAGGAGTAAAGATAAATGGCACAGGATACTCTTTTTAGGAGATATTTATTTACCAAAATTACTGGGGAAAATTTTCCAAATTGGAGAATGAAACAAATATCAGGTAATTGTATTGTTTCAACCACAATACATATGACCAGAAAAGAACCTAATACCACTATACCACTGTCAAACTCCCAGAAATTAGGACTCAATCCCACTCCAGAAACAAGTTAATTAATTTAAAATTGAAGACAAGAAAATCAGATTAACAGTTTCCAACACAACCGTTTAAACACAGAGGAGTTTGTGCAAGTCTTCACAGAAAACAATTGCCAACTAAATCAGTATTTTCTGAAAAATTATCTCTCAACATGGAAATAGAATTGAAAAACTTCTCTGACCAAGACAATGTAACAAAATTGATAATCACCAAGTCCACACTACAGAAAATGCTTGAGGGTGACTAGATAGCGATGCCAAACTAACATCCCCACAGAGCTCAAAGGAAAGGATCCATCTGTCTAGGAAAAGAGAGAAACAAAAAGAAAATAGAAGGGAGTCAACACTTGGAATATAATGGCCATGATGGGTAAATCCCTGTGAGTGAGTGTGCTCATGATTAGGGACCTTGCTGCTGTCTTGTTTCTTCCCTCACAGCCGACACTAAACCCCGACACCCACACATTAGGGAGGAGAGGTTTGCTCAGCTCAGTGTGCAGAGGGTTCAGGCATCATCAGCTGCTCCAGCACAGGGGGCACACGGAGGAGAAACTGCTCATGCCATACGCAAGGCAGCAAAGCAACATGGGAACCTTCACAGCGTCTTTCTGCCCCTTGATCTGATCCGGGCTCCTGGGATGGGGGTGGTGCCAACTCATGCTTGGACTGATTTAGGAGTCACATGCCCTTCATGCCAACACCACACATTCTAGTGTCAGCCACTATGAAGAAGCCACTTGTGACCACCTGAGACTTTGTGGGGACATCAGACCCAAACCATCCCAACAACTCAAGTTCTCCAGGGCCATGTGATATCTGAAATCAAAGGACAAATGACCTTTCCAAGTGGATCATTTATTTTCTGTTCCCTTTATGTGAGTGGCAGATCGGCATGCTGTGCATAGTGAGGCATCATTGAACCCCAAATACTGGCACATGGTAGGAGCTCTATGCTAATTATCTTTATAACTCTTAAATACTGGGTAAGTATCATGCCTTCCCAGGACCATGCCGAATCACCACGTGATGAACCTGGATTAGGCAGATGAAATGCACATGTAGAGATAGGCATGCTAGCGAACACACACAGGCACATACCCAGCCACACACACACACACGCGCGCGCACACACACACACACACACACACACACACACTCAATAGCTACACTGTAAACTGAGCCTGTAGGGTGGTCAGGTCTTGGATGAGCACAGAGAGGGACGTTGTCCCTGGAGCAGGAACTGCACATGCAAAGTCTCAGATCCCAGAGGACCTGACTGGGGACTGTGGGGGAAGCTTCTCAGAGCAGAGACAAAGGCTGTGGAGGACAGTCCAGCAGGGCAAGAGCCTTGCAAGCTCTCTAAATAAGATGTCGATGTTGCTCCTGTCTCTGTCCATGCAGAAGACCCACAGGCTGTTCAAGCTGTGCAGGAAGAGGTGGAAGTCTGTGCCTGCAACAGTCCCAGAGGCTGGTGTTGGAAAGACGAGGCCGGAGTGAGGTGGAACTGGTGATGTAGAGAAAGATGAAATTCAAGGATGACCAGGGTCAAGATGGAGCCAGGGAACTAGGGCAGTCCTGGCTGTGGAGGGCAGACAGAGGACTTAGTGATTTGGCACAACAGAGCTAAGGAGTCACGCTGGAGAATCACACGCTGATCCTGGCTGAAAGATGAGGTCATGGAACCCTGAGCATCGTGGAGACCCAGGCAGGGAAACTGGGCTCAGGATGGTGACAGGCGGCTCTGCTGAGGCCGAACCAGGCTTCCTGGGTGTCACTGGGAGAGGTGCGAGTAGTGGGATGCCGGGACATCCTGGATCTTGCCCAAGAGACTAGTCTCTGAAGGTATCCACGTCTGCTGCTGGACCTCTTGCCTTCTTTCTGCAGGATCTCACACTGAGCGGGGAGAGCAAGGCCTTTCATTGTGCACGCTGCATGTGCCCTGGGGAAAGTCAGCTAACATGCGTCCTGTTTAGGGGCAGGGGCGATAGAGAGAGGAAGGCTAGTGCCCAGATTTCCAGGGAGGACCTGCTCCCTCTTTGTGCTGAGTCAGACCTGGGGACAAATAACAACTATCCCTGTGCAGTTCGTCCGACCCACTCAGCCCATGCCCAGTTCCAGCCCCCTGACCCTCCCTGTGTCCCCAGCACTAGCAACCTGGGGTTCATTGATGACAATGCTCCCCTGAGCCCCTGAGCAGTGCTCACCTGAGGAAGACGAGACAGAGGCCAAGAAGCAGGATCTTGACAGTCACCTGCACGAGGGCCACCAGCAGCACCTCTGTCACCTCTGGGCTCTGGGAAGAAGGTGGGGCTGGATCCCCTACAAATGCACATGTCAGTCACATTTGTCACCTGTCCTCTTGGGCAGAGGCCCCCAAGTCAGTCTTCCTCCCTCTGCCAGCCCCCACCCCACCCTGAGCTGTCTGGTCAGGGCTCAGAGCTAATACAACTTCACCTCATCAGAAAAAACCTCCACCTCAAGCTCTGCCAGCATTTGTTATTGGTTGATTTCTTGCTATGAGTCATTTTTTCCAGAGATGAAAACTCAGCATTGTTTTAATTTGCATGTCTGAAATTACCAGTGATGTTACATAGTTTCTTATGCAAATTTGCACTGTGTTCTGCATTTGAGGAACATGTACTTATTTCAGATGCCCACTGTTGAATGGGGTCTCTAACGTTTGGAGGTACGATAATTTAGAGTTTGTCCTATGCTCTAGATATTAGTCCTCCAGCTAAGGAGGCAGCACAGGTTCTAATAATTAAATCTTGGCAACACCTGAAATGCCCGTCAAGTGGCCACAGGTGCTGTGCTTAGGGAGGAATCACCTGTTTTGCCACAAGGCATCTGTCACTAGAATGGGCACCAGCTGAAGAGTTCCTGCCCTACCCAGGCCGGTGCCCAGGAGACGCACACTGGAAGGTCTCTAACAAATCTGTGACTGGAACAGGTTTGTTTCCCCCTTGACTGGGCTGACAGTGAGGTGAGGCAGTGCTCCTCACTCCCACCCAGAAGTCAAAGATCACAGAGGCCAAACATGCTTCTGTCCAGTCCCTGACTCTGCAGGCCTCCAGCTCACAGAAACAGATGTCTCTACACCAGCCCTCCTGTTCACCACACCCCGGGACCTGGTCATCTGGGTACAGCACTTACCAGTGACACTGAGCTGCACAGTCCTCTCCACAGTCACACCTGCCACCGGGAACGTCACCTGACAGGTGAGATTGATGCCGTGGTCCTTGGCCCGGGGGCTGATGCTGAGCACAGAGGAGCGGGTGGTCCTGGGGCCCAGGGAGCTGGGGGCAGCTGACGTCCAGGAGAAGACGGTGGGCGTCCCCCGATCACAGGCCCAGGGCACAGAGCAGGTCACATTGCTGGGATGGCCAGACTCCGGGGTCCCTGGGATGAAGATTTCAGGGGTGTCGGTCAAGGCTGGGAGCAGAGGAGACACCTGGATCAGGAGGGAGGATGAAGGTGCAGCCCTGAGAGAAACTCAGTCCCCACCCTGCTTGTCCTGATTCCCTAATACTTGAACCCCAACCTTCCTGAGATGGGGTTCATCTCTGCCACCTCCAGTGGACACCACAACATGTTCCTGGGTCCCGGGACTTACCTGTCACTTTCATAGAGACTTGCTGCTCAAAGTAATTCCATTTTTCACGTCCTGCCTCTACTCAAAAGAAGTATAAGCCACTGTCATTCCTCTGAGCATCTCTGATGTCCAGGGAGCAGGTGCAGTTCTCTGCATTCAGGAGGAGATGAAAGCGGCCCTGAGCCCCCTCCTGCACTTCTCCTGGTTGTTATTTGTGGCCACTGGGGCATCATGGTATGTATTGTCCCCTTTTCGAAACCAGGAGCCAGAGATAGGAGGAGTCCACAAATAAGTATATGGGTAAGTATATGTGCAGGGCACCAGGACACACTGGACCTCCTGCACTGTCACCAATGGGGGCACATGCAGCTCAGGGTTCTGACTCCTCTGTGAGTGATCTCTGTGAAAATTCCCACATGCTGGTCCTTCTGCCCAGGCCTCGGCCCACAGCAGCAGCATCTCAAGCTGGAGGCTCAGGCTTCTGTGAGGAGGCAGAGAAGGGAGCCATGGGACGGGAAGTGCTGTGTGACAGGAGGAGGCAGGAGGAGCAGGAGAACTGGGCAGTCCTCAGAAGAGGAACCCAGACCCACATCCTGCTGGAGAAGTTGGCCCTGTGTCGGGTGCAGAAACCCTGAATCCCATCCAATGAGCGGACAGGAACAGAGCCACGTCCTGCCCTCATCTTCAAAGTTGCCTTGAGATCTGAGATGTCCCAGGACCCTGGAGGACACCAGAGGCAGGTGTCCCGAGTGAGGGTGAAGCTGCCTGAGTCCTGCCTGGCCCCTCAGAGGCACAACCTGTCTTTTGTTCATGGGTAGAAGCTGGAGAATAAAGATTTGAGTGGTGTGTGTCTGGGCAGAAGGAAGAACTGTCCAAGGCAAAGTATGGAAGCAGTTACCTGTTGATTCACCCAGCAGCCTGCAGTGAGCTGTAAGCATTTGCTGAGTTGGATGCTAGGGGAGAAGGGATGACGTGAGCTCCAGCCTGATCTTCATGATAAGGCATGTCAGGACCGAGTTTCACGGCAGCACGTTGAGTCTAATTTGAAAGCACGAGGCAGGAAATTTTTTTCTGTCACCAAGGACAGTGTTGTCCAAGTGTGAGGCACCTTGGGAGCCAGGGGCAGGCTGTGTCCTCATGGGGCACAGAGAGAGAACAGGAGCTCTGGGCCAGCGCTGAGGAATCTCCTGCCTGACGCTGCCTCTCACGTATGCAGTGAGGGTCAGTCTGTCCTCACCGTACACAAAGGTGAGCTCTTCCCTGCGTGTAGAAAATCTTCTCCGCAGGGAAAATGTGGTCAGAAGATGCAGGACACATAAGCACCACGAGGGGATGAGATAAACAAAAATCAGTTTTTGCTTCAGCTCACAAGGTGTTTCCCCTCCCTCGCTGAGTCTTTCTGAGGAACTGGGTGACTAATCCCCAAATGAGTCGCACACACCAGGCTAAAACTGGTGTGCCAGGAGATGGCAGACAAAGCGAGATGATGAAAACACAGAACTTTTGAGGGAACTGGAGGTGCTCTGGAGGCCGAAGAAGGTCCCCGATCCCAAGGCTTAGCTGAGGTTTTCACTGCCTGGACATTGTCAATGCTGCTTTCTGGGTGCAAATATCTTTGCAGATCAGATTCAGTGAATTTCTGTGTCCAGCAGGGTCCATCCTGGATCATCTGACTGACTCCGGCATCTAGTCACCGCGTCCCCATATTGGAGACTCTTATGGAGTGTAGGTGCCCATGAAGGGGGCAGTGAGCACATGACCACAGATGCCGAGACGGGGTGACCGGGCCAGAGTCAGGAGAACAGCAGCCTGAGCCAGCTGAGAGCAGCCAGCGTGGAGCTGCCCGGGGGTGTGGGGAGGGCTGGCCCGGCCCTCAACTGTGGGCCAGGGAAATGGATTTAATGTTATGAGACAGCAAATATGTTCTTCTGAGAAATCACACAGACTCAGTTCACCACCAGCATGTACACATGACTGCTTCACAGAACGTGATGTAGCACAGCCTCATACACACACACACACACACACACACACACACACACACACACACAAACACACACACACCAGCAGTTCTACAGTCTCAGCTGCGGAGATCCTGACATTCTCAGTGACATGGTGGCTTTTGAGGATGTTCTGCCTCATGAGATCATTTGTTCACAGAAACACATCACCTTAGGTCTTCACATGTGAAACCTGAAACGTTCTAAGTGATCAAATCCAGAGGACACGGAGTATCAAGTAGAGGACGGGAAGGGGGAGAAAGCGTCAGAGGCTGGCATAGGTCAAAGAGGTGTAGAGAGACAGGAGATGTCAGACATGGAAAATGGTTCGTAACAATTAGGAGTGTTCATTATTTTGTCCAGTAGATTTCCAGATTCTGAATGGTGAATTTCCCAAAAATCCTCATCTCAAAGCATCACAAAATGAATGCTACCACATAGAAAACAATCTTTGATTAAAAAAAAGTAGGGATTTGTTACTTAAAATTGCAGAGCTCTTGATAAATATTTGAGGTCATTCAAGTGTTAGGTTTCACAGGAATGGAACAGTATAAATATATTGCAAAACTTTGTGTTATACATTCTGTATTATATAAGTCTATGCAATTTGTTTTCTTAATAAGATAATGATATTAATAATTATAAATTGCACAGAGAAATATCCATCAAAAATCACATTGAATACTGAAAGGGCCTGAACTTTTTGTCACAGATGACTCAAAAACATAATATTTCTTTCTATTTTTGTGGTATAGTGGGTCATAATCTGTCCTTTGTGCTTCTTCATTAATTTGGAACCTTTGAGCTAAATACCAGCCTATAATGTCTGTGTAAGTACAATGGAAGTCCAGGGTCCCAGAAGGAAAGGAGGCACTCAGAAATGAGTTCCAGCAGAGGGAACAGTCTCCAGGACTGAAGCACTGAGCTGTCTTCCAACAGCTCTTCTATTATGAAGCAAATACAAAGTAACAATGCACAGGGGTAAAAACAGAAGAGGTGGGCCAGAGTAGTTCCAGGGACAGGCCTTGCAGTATTCCTGATTCCTATCCTAGTGTTCATTTACCAATGTTGTTTGCAAGACTCAATAACACAAAACTTAACAAGATGTCCAGGGAACATCTTGTGAGCTGCTGGTAAACTTAGCAGTTCTGCATAAGGAGTTCTGCAGAAGTTCTGCTTAACTGGTTGTCCCAGGAAACTGGTAAAAGGCTTCCTTTCTCCCTACACCCTAACATAACATTTCTTGCAAATATCTAAAGTCAATTCCAACATAAAATTAGCAAACAAGAAATTACTCACATGAAGGTCATCAGTGCCCACTGTCTTTCCACAGCTCCACGCGTGATTGGCCCCTTCTCACCTCCTCCACCTGCCCCTCACTCCGTCTATGCTCCAGAGCACTGCAGCCTGGACCCTCTTCTCTCCCATGTTTTCGTCCCGCTGTCTGCTGGGATCCTCACATGGGAGTCACCAGGCCTCTCCCAATCACAGTCCTTCCTTAAAGCCTGCTGCCCTGGGACACAGATCACCTTCCTTCCAGGGGCTGAGAATGTTCTTGCGCTTCCTTGTGCTCCCCTTCTCCTTCCTGAGGACATTCATGCAAACCTGTGAGGACAGGAGTGTCCTGGAGGGACCGGCGCAGCAACACTCAGGAGATGCTTGGGCTACCTTCCCCAGGGTACAAGGAACTTGCGTACAGGGCATGAACATAAACTGACCATACAAAAGCAACAAGAGAGGCCAAGGGGTGAAATCTGGGGACAGGGGTGTTCGGAATAAGAGTCTTGGCTGCTTCTTCATCCTGACTCCTCTCACAGCTTGGGTGTGGTGAACCTGCCATCTCAGGAAGTTCAAATCCTCCAAAGGGAGGAAGTCAGTGCAGCCAGGCTGCCTCCTGGTGCCCAGCCCAGAAGTCACAACCTACTGCCTACTCAGCCTCACTCTGCTCCTACAGGGGTGTGGTGCTCAGGCAGCCAGATCCTCACAAGATAAGACATCTCCAGATCAGGGCGTTGAGGAAATCGGAGAAATAAGGACACTCAGAGAATTGCTAGGAGGGCAGGGACTGAGTGAGGACTGCTGAGCCCTAGGAGGGTAGGAGCGAAGGGCAAGGTGCTGTTTCCGGACCACAACCAGGTGTTGAAACACCAGTGAGACAGCGAGGATCCTGAGAGACCACAGGGGCACCATTTGACAAGACCGGGAAGGACTGTGTGTTTCGTTTTCTGTTGTTCTAGCTGAAGTTGGAGGACAGTGTGGGAGCAGAGAGGGCCAGTAGGCACTCTGGCAGCCCCACCACAGCCAAGGAGCCAGGAGGCCCTGTGAGCTCCGCCCACCATAGACCGCACCCACGGAAGTCCTCAGGACAGTCCCTCCTCCACTGAGCCCTCAGTAGCCCTGCACTTGAGGGCTGGAAAGACCTTCCCTGTGACAGTGCATAATGGGGACAGGAGATGGCTAGGGAAGGGTGAAGCGAAACCAAACTTCCAAAGCCCATGGATTTGGTTTCCTATCGGCCCCAGAAGCAATAAAATCCTCAGTCAGACTGGAACGTGGTGGACATGTGTCGCTTTCACATTAGCATGGAAAGGGATAGAGAAAGGCCATGGACGGCCTGCAGGGGTGGGGTGACTGGCTCAGGGCTGAACACAGGTGAGTACGAGGTGTTCTGAGCTGAAAAGTCTGGAAAGAACTAGGAGACACCTGTGGAGAGCTTGGAGGCTGAGAGCGGTCAGTGGGAAGAGCCACACCCAGGTCAGCCACAAGAACAGCCGGAACTTGAGCCACAGTGTGGCCTGAATTCGGGGGATGATGCAGGGTGCTACCAAATCTCTGAGGACAAAGTGCCTTTTGCATGGTTCTGAGTTTTGTGTTTGTATGGGCAAGGGGGCGGAACATGTGTAAGTCTCTGTGTGTGTGTGTGTGTGTACCTCTTACTGATTCTTGGCTGACTTTCTTGAGGAACCAGACTTTTACTTTAATGCGCAATCATAGCCATGATTATCAATTGTCTTTTGCTGCTTATAATGCTTTCCACGTAGTGAAGTCACATAGCCCAGTTCAAAGATTTCCGGGCCTTTCTTGACAGCTCACATCAAGGTCCCCACACCAAGGCTTGTCTTACAAAATTCTGAACGCTGTGTTTCTCTTAGGTCAGGAATTGAACTGGGATCTTCTTTCAATTTCTTCTTCTTTTCCCTCCCCTATTCTCTTCCTCTCTGGGTCTAATAGGTTATTCACTCTCCCTTTCCTCTTCTCTTATTTAAGAATAACTATGAAGAGATAGCTCACGTTCTAATAGTTCACAGAGCATGTGGCGGCCGAGTGTTGCTGCACCGCTGTGTTGGAGGATTGTCTGGTGTGTGTTTCCTCCTTGTTTGACACTGACCTGCTGGGTTTCTTCACCAGAGCTCATTGCTCAGGCCAAACCCAGGATTTCCAGTGATTTTTCTTATGGATACAGTGTCCATATATCCTGTCCTATCTCATCAAAGTCCCTCTCAGTATTTCCCCCTTTCCCTCTACCACAGCAAATATCACCCAACTCTTCTTTTTACCTCTCTACAGGTGTAAAATGAATATCATCAACTCTCCTTTCTCTCCTTCATCTGCAGTTGTTTCTTTTTAGGCTCCTTCCATTTTATTAATTTCTCTTCTTGTAGTTATTTTGAAAATCTCACTTTATTCATCTTATCTATATCCAAGTCCCTTTTTTTTTATCCCTAGTAATCCTTTGTATTCCTGTGTTATTGCAAGAGTAACATCTTGGCGAAGAAGCAGAGTTAATACCTACACAGGACTGATTGCTGATCACTGATGTGAGCACTTACGTTCTGTCCTTGCAGCTTCATGCTACGGATCTTAGTGCAGTGAGGGAGCTTCTGTTCCTACGGACTGATCAACCACATTATACACAAAACCAAGACTCAGGAGTGAAACAGCTATAGAATATCCCAAAATGCGTGACTTCCTAAAAACTACTTCCACACCCTTGAAAAGGAGGAAGTTTCAGGCCAACAATTTAAAAATCAAATCATTATTTACTTGAGGAGATTAAAGAGGATACAAGCAAATAAATTAAATCTTCTGTGAGCTGAAAGAGGATGCATCTAATCAGAATTTAGATTTAATTGATACACTATCAAGGAGCTGAAAGAAAACATTCAAAAAATGACCAGTTGAGAAGACAAAGAAGAGTATGAATGATACTTCAGTAAGGAATTAGGCGTTAGGAGATGGAGACAGAGAGAAACCCTGGCAATGAAAAGCAGTGGACATCCGTGCCACACAAATCACATATCAGAAGAGAGTCAGACGAGAGGACAGATGACGGAGAAGATCCTCACTCAGTGAGTCTCTAAAAATATGAAAAATTATCATTACAGGTTCACGCAAGTGGTCCCAGAAGACGTTAGAAGAACAAATATAAGAATTGCAGGAGTAAAGATAAATGGCACAGGATACTCTTGGTAAGAGAGACTTATTTACCAAAATCGTTAGAGAGAAATTTCCAAATCTGGAGAAGGAAACAAGTATCAGATAAATGCATACTTTCAAGCACAATACATTTGACTACAGAACAAGCTAGTCCAATATACCAGAGTCAAAATCCCAGAAATTAAGACTAAATACCACTGGAGAAACATGTTAACCAATTTAGAACTGAAGACAAGAAAATCAGATGAACAGAGTTTCCAACACAACCTTTAAACCCAGAGGAGTTTGTTCAAGTCTTCACAGAAAATAATTGCCAACTCAAATTACTATTTCCACAAAAATTCTCTCTCAACATTGACATAGAATTTGAAAACTTCTATGGCAAAGACAATCTAAGCAAACTGATAATCACTGAATCAGCACTGCAGAAATGCTTGAGGGTGACTAGATAGCGATGCTGAGACTAACATCCCCACAGAGTTCAAAGGAAAGGATCCGTCAGTCTAGGAAAAGAGAGAAACAAAAGGAAAATAGAAGGGAATCAACACTCAGAATATAATGGCCGTGATGGGTAAATCCCTGTGAGTGAGTGTGCTCATGATTAGGGGCCTTGCTGCTGTCTTGGTTCTTCCCTCACAGCCGACACTAAATCTCGCCCCCCCTCCCCCCATGTCAAGGAGGAAAGGTTCACTCAGCTCAGTGTGCAGAGGGTTCAGGCATCGTCAGCTGCTCCAGCACAGGAGACACACAGGGAAAAAACTGCTCACTCCAGACACAAGGCAGCAAAGCAACATGGGAACCTTCACAGCGTCTTTCTGCCCCTTGATCTGATCCGGGCTCCTGGGATGGGGGTGGTGCCAACTCATGCTTGGACTGATTTAGGAGTCACATGCCCTTCATACCAACACCACACATTCTAGTGTCAGTCACTATGAAGAAGCCACCTGTGACCACCTGAGGCTTTGTGGGGACATCAGACCCAAACCATCCCAACAACTCAAGTTCTCCAGGGCCATGTGACATCTGAAATCAAAGGACAAATGACCTTTCCAAGTGGATCATTTATTTTCTGTTCCTTTTATGTGAGTGACATATTGGCATGCTGTGCATAGTGAGGCACAATGTGCATAGTGGGTCAAGTGAACCCCTAATACTGGCACAAACTAGGAGCTTTATGCTAGTTATTCTCATAACTCCTAAATACTGGGTAAATATCATGCCTTCCCAGACCCATGCCAGAATTACTACGTGATGAACCTGTGTTACACACATGAAATGCACACGTACAGATAGGCACACACACGCGCGCGCACACACACACACACACACACACACACACACACACACACACACAAGCTACACTGTAAACTGAGCCTGCAGGCTAGTCAGGTCTTGGATGAGCACAGAGAGGAGTGTTGTCCCAGGAGCAGGAACTGCATGTGCAAGGACTCAGATCCCAGAGGACCTGACTGGGGGCTGCGGTGGGGGGGGGTGCTTCTCAGAGCAGAGACAAAGGCTGTGGAGGACAGTCCAGCAGGGCAAGGGCCATGCAAGCTCTAAATCATATGTCGCTCTTGACCTTGTCTCTGTCCATGGAGCAGACACACAGCTGTTCAGGCTGTGCAGGAAGAGGATGATGTCTGTGCCTGGAACAGTTCCTGGAGGCTGGTGTTGGAGAGAGGAGGCCAGAGTATTACTATTGATGCAGAGAAAGATGAAGTCATGGAACCATGGAGACCCATACAGGAAAACTGGGCTCAGGATGGTGACAGGCGGCTCTGCTGTGGCTGAGCCAGGCTTCCTGGGTGTCACTGGAGAGATGTGGGTACTGCGATACTAGACATCCTGGTTCTTGCCCAAGAGACTAGTCTGTGAAGGTGTCCACGTCTGCTGCCGGACCTCTCGCCTTCTTCCTGCAGGACCTCACACTGAGCGGGGAGAGCAAGGCCTTTTAGGGAACAAATATCGACTGTCCCTGTGCAGTTCATATGACCCACTCAGCCCAGTCCCAGTCCCAGCCCTCGGGCCCTCCCTGTATCCCCAGCACTAGCAACCCAGTGTTCAGTGATGACAACCCTGCTCCCCAGCTCCCCTGCACCCCTGAGCAATGCTCACCTGAGAAAGACGAGACAGAGGCTGAGAAGTAGGATCTTGACGGTCACCTGCACGAGGGCCACCAGCATCACCTCTGCCACCTCTGGGCTCTGGGAAGAGGGTGGGGCTGGATCCCCTACAAGTGCACATGCCAGTCACCTTTCCTCTTGGGCAGAGCCCCCCAGGTCGGTCTTCCTCCCTCTGCCAGCCCACACCCCACCCTGAGCTCTCCTGTCCAGGCACAGGGCTAATACAACTTCACCCGGTCAGAAAACAATCACCCCCTCCCCAGCTCTGGCAACATTTGTTATTGGTTGATTTCTTGCTATTAGCCTTTTTTCCAGAGTGATATGAAATCTCACCTTTGTTGTTCTTTGCATCTCTGAAATGACCAGTGATGTTGCATAGTTTCTTATCCATGTTTGCAGTCTGTTGGTCATCTGAGAAACATGTACTTATTTCAGATGCCCACTTTGGAGCGGGTCTCTAACTTTTGGAGGTATGATGATTTAGAGTTCGTCCTATACTCTAGATAATAGTTGTTCATCTAAGGAGGCAGTACAGGTTCTAATAAATAAATCTTGGCAATGCCTGAAATGCCTGTCAAGTGGCCATGAGTGCTGTGCCTGGGGAGGAATCACCAGTTTTGCCATGAGGCAACTGTCACAAGGATGGACACCAGCTGAAACGCTCCTGCCCCTCCCAGGGAGGTTCCCTTCTGCCAGGCCAGCGATCAGGAGACACCAACTGGAAAGTTCCTTAAGAATGTTGGACAGGAAGAAGTTTGTTTCTTCTTGAACTAGGCATCTGGGGACACAACTTACCAGTGACACTGAGCTGCACAGTCTTCTCCACGGTCACTCCTGCTCCAGGGAACGTCACCTGACAGGTGAGGTTGGTGCCGTGGTCCTGGGCCCGGGGGGTGATGCTGAGCACAGAGGAGCGGGTGGTCCTGGGACTCTGGGAGCTGGGGGCAGCTGACGTCCAGGAGAAGATAGGGGGTGTCCCCCGCTCACAGGCCCAGGGCACAGAGCAGGTCACTTTGCTGGGACGGCCAGACTCCAGGGTCCCCGGGATGAGGATCTCAGGGGTGTAGGTCAGGGCTGGGAGCAGAGGGGACACCAGGATCAGGAGGGAGGATGAAGGTGCAGCCCTGAGAGAAACTCAGTCCCCACCCTGCATTTCCTGGGCCCCTAATACTTGAACCCCAACATTCCCAAAATGGGGTTCATCTCATCCACTTCCAGAGGACACCACAACCCATTCCTGGGTCTCAGCACTTACTTGTCACTTCCAGAGAGACCACCTGCTCACAGAAATTCCATTCTTCGTCTCCTGCCTCTATTCGAAAGAAGTATGAACCACTGTCGATCCTCTGAGCATCTCTGATGTCCAGGGAGCAGTTGTGGGTCTCCGGATTCAGGAGGAGATGAAAGCGGCCCCGAGTCCACTCCTGCACTTCTCCTGGTTGTTTATTTGTGGCCACTGGGGCGTCACGATCTATATCCGCCCCTAATCGAAACCAGTAGCCATTGATACGAGAAGTCCAGGAAAACACACGAGGGTAATTGTAAGCGCAGGGCACCAGGACACACTGGCCCTCCTGCACTGTCACCCACTTTGACACCACCAGCTTGTACTTCTTACTTGAGCCCAAGTACCCTTTGTATAAATTCCGATCAGCTCTTTTGCAAGCTGGTCCCTGAGCCCAGGCCTCGGCCCACAGAAGCAGCAGAGGCAGCAGCATCTCCCAGCTGGAAGCTCTCAGGCTTCTGTGAGGGAGCAGAGAAGGGAGTCGCAGGGCAGGAAGTGCTGTGTGACAGGAGGAGGCAGGAGGAGAACTGGGTGGTTCATAGCAGAGGAGCCCAGACCCACATCCTCCTGGGGTGGTCACCCCTGTGTCCGGCGCAGAAACCCCAAGACCCACCCAGTGAGCGGACAGGAGCAGAACCACATCCTGCCCTCATCATCGAAGTCGCCTTGAACTCTGGGATGTCCCAGAGGGGCATCTGGGGACCCCAGAGGCAGGTTTCCTGAGTGAGGGTGAAGCTGCCTGAGTCCTGCCTGGCCTGCAAAGGCACAGCCTGTCCTGTGTCCATGGTGATGGTGAAGAATAAAATACATTTAGGTATTTGATTCATTTTAATTTTAGGTTAGGGCATGGTGAAAGATATGAGTCAAGCTCTAACCTTTACGACGTGGAAAGCCAGTTTTTCCAGCACCATTTATTAAACAAGCCATCTCTCTTTCACTGAATTTTTTGTCTCCTTTACCAAATATGAATATATGTTTAGAGTTGTTTCTGTACCTTTCAGTCTGTTCTGATTCTCAGGTTTGTTTGCTTGTTTGTTTTTTCCCAGTACCATGCAATGTTTTTATGTTTTTTAATCACAGTAGCTTTGTAGTATAATTTCAAGTCAGGCATTGTCATGTGCCCTGTCTCTCTTTGTTGCCAAGAACTGGTTTTGCTCTTCCAGGTCCCTTCTGGTTCCAAATGAATTTTAGAATTGTTTTCTCTAATTCTGTGAGCTCTACCATCGGTGTTCTGCCTGGAATTACATAAAATCTGTATAACAGTTTTAGGAGTGTGATCGTTTTCACTATATTGGCTCTCCCTACCCTATATCAAAGGCTATCTTTTCATTTGCTAATTTCCCCTTTGATCTTCTTTTTCAGAGTACTGTAGTTATCAATGTAAAGTTATTTTCCTTGTTTTTTTAGATTGATTCTTAGGTTTTTTTTTTAAATGATATTATGAAAGGTCCTGTCTCCCTAATTTCTCTTTCAGTGAGTTTGTCATTTGCATAAAAGAATGCAATTGCGTTTTGAGTTTTGACTCTGTATCCAGCTATACTGTTGAATTTGGTTATCAAATCTAGAAATCTTCTGGTGCAATTTTTGGGGTCTTCTATGTGGAATATCATGTAATCTACAATAATGATAATTTAACTTCTTCCATTCTTAGCCTTTTTTCTTTTGTTTCTTTCTCTTGTCTAATTGCTCTGGGTAGTGTTTTCAAAACTAAATTGAATAAGAGTGGTGACAGTGGAAATCTTTGTTTTGTTCCGCATTTAAGAGTGAAAACTTTCACTGTTTGTCCATTTAGTATTATGTTGGCTATTGGTTTGTTATAGATGGCTTTCATTAGATTGAGATAGAGATCATCTATTTTAATGTTCTGTAGAATTTTTGTCAAGATTGAGTATTAGACTTTGTCAAACAGCTTTTTCACATTTATTGAGATGATCACATAGTATTTATCCTTGGTGCTGTTAATACAGTGCATTGCACTTATTGATTTGTGTATGTTAAACCATCCCCCCCTCCCTGAATGAATCCTGCTGGTCGTGGTATATACCCGTTGTGATCATTTGTTACATTCTGTTTGACAATATCTTATTAAAGATTTTTGCATCTACGTTTATTAGGGAGATTGATCTGTAGTTTTGTTGTTGTTGTTGTTAGATCCTTCACTGGTTTCAGTATTAGGTAATACTTGCTTCCAAGAATGAATTTGGGAATATTACCACCTTTTTATTTTCATTAAAGAGTTTGAAAAGTGGTGACATTAAGTTTTTTTTACATGTATTGTAGAATTCAGCACTGAATCTTTCAGGGCCTGAGCTATTCTTTGTTGATATATTTCTAATTTTATCTTCAATTTCATTAACTGATATTGGTTTACTTGGAGTTTTTATATCTTTTTGATTCATCTTTGGAAACTTGTACATTCAGGAATCTATCATTTCTTCTGTTTTCTATCTTATCAGAATACAGTTGCTCAGAGTAGGTTTTGATCTTCTGGCAAGGATCTGCTGTGATTCACCTTTTTCATTCTTTAATGCATGAATTTGAGTTTTTCTTGCCTTTTTTTTTTTTTTTTTTGCATAAGGTTGACTAAGGGCTTGTCAATTTTATTTAATCTCTTAAAGAACTAACTCTTCAATTCACTGATTTTTTTTTGGTATAGTTTTCTTATTCTCCATTGCATTCATTTCTTCTCTGATCTTTATACTCTCTTTTCCAACATGAACTTTGGGCATGACTTGCTCTTCCTTTTGTAGAAGCCTGAAGTTCAACATGAAGTTTATTTACAGTTGCTCTGCTTTTCTGATATGGGAATTCACTGCTATAAATTTTCCTCGTAGGGTTGCCTTCATTGCATCCCAAAAGTCCCAGTGTACTGTACTGACATTATTTATTAATGGTAGAAACAGTCTAACTTCTTCTATAATTTCATCTATGACCCACTGGTTGTTTAGAAGGGTGTTATTTAATTTCCATATCTTATGAAGCTCTTGTGATTTCTTTTGCCATTGATTTCCAACATCACTGAACTCTGGTTTGATATTGGGCTCTGGATAATTGCAATTACTTTGCATTTATTTACACATGTTCTATAATCTAGCAGGTAGTCTATTTTCTAGAACATCCTACATGCAGCCGAGAAGAATGTATATTTGTTCAAAAGTTTGGTCCAGTTCTGATATTTTTTGTTGAATTTTTTCTTGGGTTGATCTGTCATTTCTGATAGTCAGGTATTGAGGTCCTTTGTTACAGTTGTACCAGTGCTTATCTGATTCTTCATCTTCATTTGTATTTGCTATGTAGTTGAGTGCCCTGGTATTTTGTCCATATGTACCTATGATTGCTGTCTCTTCCTCTTAGACTGTTCACTTAATAAGGATGAAGTGACCTTCCTTGTTTCTTGTACTCATTGTTGGCTTGAAATCCACTTTGTCTGCAAATGAAACAGCTGTTGCTGCTTCTTTTCTGGCTTCCTGTCACATGGAGTATTGTTTTCCATCCTTTGACTTACAGGCTATGAATTTGTTTTTTAATTAAATGTGTTTCTTGTATGCAGCCTTTGGTTGGATTTTGCTTGTTGACCTATTCTACTAATCTTTACTTTTTTGGATTGGTGAATTGAGACCATTTACATTAATGGTTATAAAGGATATGTATTGACATCTTTGTCATGATATTTTCTTATTGTTGGTTTACTTTTTTCCACCTTGTTTAATTGTTTTCCTTGCCTGGTGAATTCATTCTGTTGGAGTTCACAAAGTTGTTGTCCTTGTTATCTTTCTAGAATAAACTTCAGAACATTTTGGAGTGCTGGTTAGTGGTCATGAGTTTCCTCAGGGTTTTTTTTTTTTTTTTCCTTTGTCATGAAAGTATCTGATTTCTCTATCAATTTTCAAAGATAGTTTTGCAGGCTGTAGATCAATCTGGATTGGAGGTTGTTTTCTTTTGGGGATTGTAATATTTCACTCCAAGCTCTCTTTGACTTAAAGATTTGTGTTGAGAATTCTGTTGTGATTCTGATGGGCTTTTTAATATGTATTTTGTATCTTTTCTCTAACAGCTTATAATATTCTGTTCTTGTGTTGAATTTCTGGAGTCTCGACTATTATGTTCCTTCGTCTTGATTGATTTGATCATGGCTTAGTGAAATTCTATATGCTTATCTGTATGTCAAGATTTTTTCCTTGCTTGAGAAGTGTTCTACCAGTACTTCTGTGAATAGGGTTTTGGGTTTTTTTTATGTCATTTGTGGTTTGTCCTGCTTTTTCATTGACTGTAATCAATCCTTTGCTATTCTTCTTTGCGTCATCTAGCAGACATTAGATTCATTTTTCAGGGACCCTTGCTATTTTGAAGAAAGTTTTCTTTTCTTGATTCCTTAACCACAATCCTGTATGCTATATATGATATTCTGTCCTCTCATGGACTCGTTCTACTTGGATACCTTCAGTGGAATTTTTAATCTCTTGGGTATCTATTTCAATTGATTTTATGGATTCCACTTCCTTCCTATGTTGGCAATCATGGTTTCAATCATTTTCCTCAAATCTTCTATTTTTTAATCTGTATTTGTTCTGGTGTCACTAAGCAGGTCTTTCATTACATCACCATCTCTATAGTTATCTGAGAAATTATTTCTGACCTAATTATTTTCTAGAGCCTCAATCATCTGCTTTGCTACTTTTGCTGTTACCACTTCAGAGAATCCAGGTGGGTGGTTTTGAATTTTTTTTCACCTCAATACTCCCTGGTTTGACTGGTGAGCTGGAAGCCTGGTTGCATCTTGTTTCTGTATTCTTATTTTCTATTTTCTTTTTTAGTTTAATTCCTGGGTCGATGCTTATAAATTGCTTATGGCAAGTGACTTTATTGATAGTATTTAGAACCTTTAGAAATGACTATTTCTCAGAGATATCTTTCAGGTGTACCTGGCTTTTGGGTTAGGAGTCTGTTGTGAGGTCTTTCCTCTTTGATTTACTGGGGATGAGAAGTTGTTGCCTACTTGGCCCAGCCCTTGAGTCTTGGGCACTGATATTGCTATGACCCACAGCCAGTCTCCATTTTGGCACACTAGGAAGAGCAACAGATTAGAACAATTTTGTCACCTTGGCTAAAGTAGCACATCAACAATAAGAACAGTGTTAAACACAATGTAGAAAATGAAAAACTATAATAACTATTAATTTGCTAATTTTAATCATATGAACTAGATTTCTGGCTATATAACAAAATCTAAAACAACCAGAAAATTGTATACAGTAAATAAACTCCAAGAATGGCAATTTTACCCTCAGGAGAAAAATTTAAGAGGTCAGGGAAAAACATAAAGACATAGGAGAAGAGAAAGAGGTTAAAAGTAAGGATAGTAGATGCAAGAAGATTGAAAGAAATTTCAGAAACTGGTAAAGATGAGGAAAGCAAAAAAGTAAGAAATAAAACCAAGAACAGAACAGAACAACAATGAAAAACTAGAAACAATGCCCACAAGCATAAAACACAAGATGGATCAAGAAGAAATAAAATGAACACAAGGGAATAAAATCAAAAATGATAATAAAAAACCATGTGCACTTCAAGGTGTGTCTCTGCTGTCACTGTAGACAGAATTGGCAGACAGAGTCAGATTTATGTTCATTAATCTCAGTAAACCAGCTGTAGATTTATGGAGGGGTAGTGGGTAATCCCAGCATTCCTGCTGACTTGAACCTGGCTCACTCCCAGCAGGAACGTGGCTTCTTGATCTCCTGAGGACTTAACTCAGCAGCTTGGCCCAGACACCGGCCACCACCAGAGGGAGCCAGCCCGCAGCTGCTCCCCTGTCTGAGTTTAGCCCTTCTCCAACATGGCTACCGGGCAAGTGTCCTCTCCTCTGGGCGTCTGGCCCTGACCACCCCACCAGTCACTTCATCCTCCACGCGCACTGTTCACTTTCACTGACATTTCCCTTTGGAGACCTGTGCCGCAGTTTCGCGCAGCCTCCGCCAGTGAGTCAGGGCATAAGGGGAAAGTGCCACTTGCTGCCTTTTCCTTCTTTGCTAAAATCTCTTTGTTCTCCTCATGGGCTTCAGATCCTTCCTGCGTTGGGGGCAGCATTTCCCCTTCTCTTGTCTTCTTTACATTGTTGTATTCCAGCGTCTGGACATCAGATCTCAGAAAGGCCCTTTTCTGCTGCTCACCAATCCACCGTTTAAAGTCGATATATCTGGATTCCTTTTTTACCTCAATCTCCTCCTCTCCCTTCTGCCCTGGCCTTTGAATATTTTATGCTCACTGGAATAAGCCAGTCACACAGGACCAGGACTCTATGATTCCACTGCTATGAAGTACCTGGAGGAGGAAAATCCATAGGCAAAATAAATAAAATGCTGATGCCCCTGTTGAGGATGGAAGAAATAGAAAGATAGCTTTTAATTAGTACCAGGTTTTCCTCTGGGGAGATTGAAGACATGTGGAGATCAGTGGTGACGATGGTTAAGGAACAGTGTCAATGCAGAGAATGTCGCACATCTGCACACGTAAAAGGATTGGACGGGGACGTCTTCTGTACACAGCTGACCACAGCAACAACAAAACAACACGTAGCTTTCCAAAGGAACAAATAATTGACTAGTTCAGCCTCCTTTGCTGTTGTGAAATTACAAGCTATGACGGCACTGATTGTGGGAATGAAACTCGAGTGCTGTCTACTCCGAACTCAGCTGACAGTTTTCCCCATCTCGCTTTGACCCCACAGCCTCACTGGCTGTTGCTCTGGCTTCAGCCGTGGCCATAGCAGCAAGGTCATGTTGACCTGTGCACTCCCGCGCTGCTCACGAGACACATCTGGGAGTCGAGTAGCTTCAGTCAGACTCGCTTCTTAGAGCAAGCCAGTGGAACTCCTTGTAGCTTACTCTGGACGTAATCAGTATTGTGGGCTCTGACAGTGACTGTGTGGGGCATCTTTATTAATGCCTTAATTATGTGCTTACAATACATCATGTTATTATATGTGTGTTTGCATCTATGGGGTTCCTGGTAGAGTGAAAATCTGATTACAGACCTGTCTCCTCAAAGAGGAGGCCATGGACGCTGCCTCACCATGCAGGGTCCCCACTGTCTGCCCCATTGCTGCAGCCCACATGGCTAACAAACCCCAGTGGAGGGAAAGGGAGACTAGAAAAAACATACAAACACACTGATAAAGAGAAAGCTGGGACAGGTGGGACACAGCCCACAATGGAGAAAGTGAAAACTGACAGGCAAATGTACATAACGTACTTATACACACCTTCTTGACAAACCTACACCTTCTGGTCTTGTATATCTCTCTTGATCCTTCTAACAAGACCAACATGCAAAATCCTTTCATATCTTCCAGCTTTCTCAATAGTTTTCTCTATTTCACTTACTATGAAACTTTTATAACAAACTTGGATTTAGTTGTTTAACTGAAAATTTGCTTAGTTTTTAGAGCATCCTTTTGTTTATTATTTTTTTTTGCTCTCAGACTGTTACATTTTAAAATTTGACTGACTGATAACTGAACATTAACCTTGAATTTTTCATCAACTAATTACAGAAAAAAGCAAGTTGACCTTATATTACAATTTAAGGATTTGCCTTATAGAAGAAATATTTTAAATACACCAGTTGAACATCATTTTGAATTATAAACCAAACAAAAATTTCTCAATTAGCAAAATTTGTAATTTATCTTTTTTCATAAATTTCCCTTTCCTGGCAGGTTACTGCAATGACTCTGGCTTGGATCACGTAGCTGGAGCCTGGAGTTGTCCTCGTTCACTTGTTTTTCCCGGTGAGTGGGCAATCTGTAGCCAACACCAAGACAGTAAAATGTCACTTGGTCTTTGTGCTCTGATGTTAAGTTGTATATTTTGTTTGACTTGTTTTAAAACCTCATTTTCTTCAATATTTCTGTAGAAAACAATAAAGTTGATAGAATCTTTTATTAGCGTCACTTGTCGAACAAGGCGTCGCTGTGTAAATAGGCAGGAATTTGTATCATTCACCGCCCTGAGCTCTGGAGGCTCGGGCCAGGAAGTCTTCTTTGGTTAAGCCCCAGTTCCCCTTCTCAGGATGAGCTGCAGCAGGGGGGAAGTTTTTAGGAGTGTGACCTAGGATCTAAGCTTTTTTTTTTTTTAAATAAGCTTCTAAAGAGAAAATGTAAACAGAGGTGTTTTATTTGGTTCTGCAGCAATATATTGTGTATTAAGCTGCTTTTGTATTGCTTTTTATTTTATTTATTTATTTATTTATTTATTTAGGTTTTTTGAGACAGGGTTTCGCTTTTGTAGTTCAGGCTGGCCCTGAGCTCAGCCTCAAACTCACATCACAGCAATCCTCCCGCCTCTGCCTCCTGAGTGCTGGGATTACAGGCGTGAGCCACCGCGCCCGGCACTGTGGTATGTGGTACTGGTTGCTGCTGGGCGTGAGTCTCCACACCCAGTATGGTATGTGGTTACTGGGGAATCGAACCCCGGTCCTTGCGCTTGCAAGACAGGCACCGGAACCACTGAGCTAACTCCCCGGCCCTTGTATTGCTTTTTAAATATACAAATTTATAGTCCCTGTATTTGAGAAGCAAGAACAAGTTTTTTGTATAAAATTTTAAAACGTAGTTAATTTGACAGTCTTCGTAGACTTTTATTTGTTGTTTTTAATAGTTTTAAGCATATGCATATATATATGAAGCTAGTCCATTTTTAATACTTGTGTAACACAATTGCCCCCTTTATTTATTTTATTTACTGTTATGGGATATATCTCAACGTAGGAGCATCTCTTTAACTTTTGGACTTTAGGTTTTTTGTCTTAGGTCCCGGTTTGGGCACCAAGTGCTGCAGGCCATGTGGCTGAAACTGAAACCCGAGGGGAGATGAGGAGAGATGATGAAAAACACACAGACGCATATATAGACAAAGTGGGGGCGATTCTCCTCTCAGAGACACTGTAATGCAGAGCTCATCCCACAGGTTTATTTTGTACAACTTCAAGGAGGTATGTGCGGGTGGAATCAGAGAGAACAGCTCTATTATATTGTGCCGAGACAGTGGAAAGCAGGACACTCTCAAGGACAGCAGGGGCGCTGCAGTTCATTATCAAACACTCAGAGCAAAAGGTCGAGAGCTAAAACAAGAAGTGTTTTTAACAAAACAACATCTACAGGGAAAGGGTTTGCATATTATTCCAAGGTTCACCTGAAAGACCGAGGCACAGTCGTTTGCCACAGCACCCTGCACACCTTCCCCCTGGCCGC
Source organism: Petromus typicus (assembly GCA_004026965.1). Lineage (NCBI taxonomy): Eukaryota > Metazoa > Chordata > Mammalia > Rodentia > Petromuridae > Petromus > Petromus typicus. The sequence goes on along the minus strand of PVIR01021021.1, from coordinate 6,427 downwards.
TCCCTGTTCTTCCGCCTTCCTCTGCCCCAAAGCACTGGACTCTTTTTTATTCCAGGTGTCAGTTTCTGAGCAGTGGCACCTATGTCCCCTTGTCTCTTCTAACATTGCCACCTAGAGAAGCACAGATCCTGCTTCCATGCTACCTTCAAGTGAGCCCAAGTGTCATCTCTCACCGAGGCAGACACGGGGCCTGACCTCAGGGTCAGCAGGTTTTCTACCCAGACACCACTCACAACCTCATATGTCTTAACTGATTCTTTCCTTTTATTCCTCCTCCTCTTATCCCTAGAACAGTGGCTTTTTGCTGACAGAGACTAGGATGCTGTGCACCAAGGTGTCCCTGGCACCCAGAAATGCACTGGCACATGGTGGAAATTCAGAGTTAGTTACCAAAGTGGTCTGTAAAAAATGTGTGAATGCCATCCCTCCATGGATCACCCAGAAGTTAAAGACACACATTGGAGACTGAAGCTAGAGGATGCTGAAGAAACACTCATGTGCACGCACACACACATGCATACACATGCACGCACACAGCAACATCATAACTGGAGCCTGTGGTATGATCAGGGCGTCTCAGGAGCAGGAACTGCATGCACAGTCCTAGACCAGATGCCTGGTCAGTGGCTGTGGTGAGAGCTTCCTGGAGCAGGGAGCAGGACTCTAAAGGCAAGTACAGCAGGACACAGCCCAAGCAAGGCCTCCAGCCCAGACAGAGCTTTTTTTCCCTCTCTGTCCATAGAGAGGACTTGTGGCTGTTCAGGCTGTGCAGAAAGTAGACGGTGTGTCTGCAGACACATCACGCAGGCTGCAGTCGGAGTGAGGTGGACCAGTGACCAGGCAGAGGTGAGGACTGAGTGACCATGGTCAGAGTGGAGAAAGGGGCATGCGGCAGGTCAGGCTGAGGAGGAGAGAAAGATCAGTTAGTGATCTGTGGGGTGAGGGAGCTGAGGGCAGTTGAGGGGAGAAGCTCGCCCTCATCTGCTCTGCAGGGGGCTGGGCAGCTGCGAGCCCGCCTGTACGCCAGCAGTGAGAGTGGGCTCAGGAGGGCACAGCACGCTTGCCTGAGCATGCCGAGCTGGACATACTGAGCCGTGAGGGCAGTGGAAGGGACGTGAGGCACAGAGCAGCCGCATCACTCACCCAAGAGACTAGCTCATGACAGTGTCCCAGTCCACTCCCTGCCTTGCCACCTTCTTCCTTTGGTAGCTCACTCTGAGTGAAGAGACCAGAGCTTTTCAGTGCGGGCATTCTGGGTGCAGAGGATAATGGCCACCTGCCTGTGCCCTGTCGAAAGTCTGGAGGGGGGATGAAGAAGAAAGAGAGAGAAAAACAGGGAGAGACATACACAGAAAGAGAGACAGAGAGAAATGGAGAGGCAGAGAGAGACAGGAACAGAGAGACACACAGACAGACAGACAGACAGACAGAGAACACCAATCCCCAGATTTCCTGGCCCCTTAGAGGGTCCCAGCAGTGTGAGGCGGGGTTCAGTGGGGTCTGGCTGCCCTCCCAGCCCTGGGCAGCACTCACCTGAGGAAGATGAGGCACAGCCCAAGGAGCAGGATCTTGACGGCCATCTGCACAAGGGCCACCAGCAGCACCTCTGCCCTGGGCCCTGGTTTCCCTGCAGGAAGAGGGTGAAGAGGGACTTCTCTGCAGAGGCACAACCTCAGACCCTCCTGTCACATCAGCACTTGTACATGGACCTGCAGAGCTCCTTTCGTCTCTGTGTGAGAGCACACATCACCTCTGTATCCCACGTTCCAACTGTTCTCCACATGCACAGAGAGAATATAATTTTCCTTTTATAAAACAATGTAAACTTTTGTTGAATAATAGACAATGTGAAGAGAGTGAAAAAGCAACTCTGGAACGGGACACGGTATTTGCAAGTATTTGAGGAAATGCGAGATGAGTGAGATCAAGTCTAATGAAGTCCTGCAGTGCGAGGTGACCAAGGTCTGACACCCGAAAGCAGTGAGGACTCAGAGATCGCATGCTAAGTGCCCATCAGACCTGACTACTAAGTGCTCATGGGATTTGCAACCTGCCTCTGGAGAAGATCTACAAAGGACCTGCATGAAGACATTGCCATCAGACTTAGACTGTCACCAAGATGTGCCCTCCTACCCACTGGCAGGCATAGTTTTCGTGCCAAGGAGAACAGTTGTGTTGGGACAAAGGTGGAGAGCTTAGGACCAGAATGTTGGAGCTCTCCAACACGGCTGGTGGGAGCGTTGCCTGGAGCCAACACTGCAGGGCACTCGCACGTTTCCTTAGAACTTTACACCCTACACCATAGGACCCTTTGTACTTCTGCCAGTGGTTATGTGCCCAGAGCACATGGAGCCATCTGCCCAGAGGACACGTTTACACCAGTGTCCTCGGAACATTACCGATGACAGTCAAAGTACAAACAGTCCGATGCTCCATTACCAGAGAAATGGATGAGCAAAGTGAGGTCTTTGTTTTTTGAAACAGGATCTGGCTTTGTAGTTCAGACTGGTCCTGAACTCAGCCTCTAACTCAGCAATCCTCCTGCCTCTGCCTCCCGATTGCTAAGATCACAGGCGTGAGCCACCACACCAGGCAAAGTGGGGTCTGTGAGAACTGCAGTGTCACCGAGTCTGAGGAAGGAGCCAGCTGCTGACCCACACTGCGCGGGGAGCGCTAGAAAGCCCCGTGCTCCCCACAGCCGCCAGACACTCAGGCACTGTCCGGATGACTCCACTGTGCTCTGTGTCCAGAGCAGCAAACTCCGGGGACCGAGCGGCTAGAGCTGCCCAGAGGACAAGTGGAGAAGCTGCTCTGCAGGTGCAGAGGCTTTTGTCTGGGGAGAAGAAAAGGTCTGAAAGTCCATACTTTAGCCACACATCTTTTCAATGTACATAAGGTCAGGTTTTGTACGCTTCACAGCAGTTCATGCTGAATTTAATGTTAGTGGATGTCATCTCAAAAGCACATGGATGTAGACTCATGAGCATGTAGGGAGACACATGTGCTCCCCAGCACTGGCCCGGACCCACGGGTCCCTCCGAGGGTGGGCATGAGGGGCGGGGGAGTCAGCACGCTTGGCCCAGGCTCAGCCCTCAGCACCAAACCAAAATCAGACAGAAAAGTTTGCCCCACTCTTGATGGGTGAAAACACACCCTCAGCTCTCACTTTTGGAAATTAAATCGTCTGCCCTTCTAGGAAAACCACAATGAGAAAGAACTTGTGACCAGCTGCACTGTTTTCAGGAATTTCCCACCCACCTACAGACACATTTGTGGAAGTAGATGCCAAACTCTCTTGTGGTAAGAGTGAAACTAATGCCAGGACTGGGCACTGACAGGAGATGCCCACAGAGCCAGCTCTGTCCCTGCAGAGGTTCCCCAGGGACGGAGGAGGACCCTCCATACTCCTGACCTGGTGACCTTGCATTCCCCAGGGGACAGAAGAGGCTCAGCACAGCATGTACACAGTTGTCACTTGTGAGAGAGGATGCACTTTCTGGGGACTTACTGTGGGGAGTGTGTCCTGCGTGTGTGTGTGTTCCGAATGTGGGTTTTGGGTGGTGTGTATGTTCTGAGTGTGTTTGTTCTGAGTATATGTGTTCTGAGTGTGTGTATCTTGAGTGTGTGTGGCTGTACTTCCTTCCAGCAGTGCTTAGACCAGAGCCACGAGTAGAATCCACAGAGAAGGGTGGGGTTGGAGCTGGGGCTGGCTGAGGTGAGCGCCTTGTGCTCTGTGATCGGCCTCAAGAGGCAATGTGAGTGCCCAGTGCTGGGGGTGTGAGGATTGAGCAGGGCAGGAGCTCACAGCGGCTTAAGGGGCTGTGCATGGGACAGGACCAAGCCCCTCAGCCCAGGAACTCTGCTGGTTGTGTCCATGGCAGCCAGAGACCTGGCCCTGCCCTAAACTGAAGAGGCCGCGCCCCTCCCCGCCAGCCCAGAGGAAGCTCTTCCCTACCTGAGCCTGCTCCTGAGGAGATGCCAGCTGTGGATCTCCCTGAGGGACCTGGGACAGAAAGAGAGGTATTTCCCCTCTTCAGCTAGGGTGAAGAGTAGGAGGTTGGCATTTCCCAACACCACCCCAGAAACCACAAAGTAGAAGACCCGTGCCCCCAAACAGCTCGATGCCCAGCTGCCGTGAATCCTATCCTGGCTCCACTGTCCCTCAGCCCGCTAGGCCCTGGGCTTCCTCGCCCAGTTCTCACAGGTGACGTTGAGCTGCACAGTCCTCTCCACAGTCACACCAGCTCCAGGGAACGTCACCCGACAGGTGAGGTTGGTGCCATGGTCCTGTGGCTGGGGGATGAGGATGAGCACTGGGGAGTTGGTGATCATGGGGTCCAGGTGGGACACAGAAGCCCCCGCCCAGGAGAAGATGGGAGGTGTCCCCTGCTCACAGGCCCAGGGCACAGAACAGGTGAGGTTGCTGGGACTGCCCGACTTCAGAGTCCTCGGGAGGAAGATGTCTGGGATGTGACTCAGGGCTGGTGGGGGAGGAGCACCATGGTCAGTAGTATGTTCTTACCAGCTCTTCCCTCCGGCCTCAGAGCCCCTCCCAGGATGGAAACCCATCCCCGCCTTCTCTCATGGCCACTACTACCTTCTCCCATGGTCGAAGTGGAGCTGGAGTCTTACCTGTGACATACACAGTGACTTGGCTCCAGTGGAAATTTTGTGTGGAACGTCCTGGGTTCATCTGAAAGATGTAGGAGCCATTGTCGCCCCTCCGTGCGTCCCTGATGTGCAGGGAGCAGTTCCTGGTCTGTGCATCCCAGAGGAGGCTGAACCGGCCCTGAGTCTCCTGCTGCACATGTTGTTGTGGGTTGCTTGTGGCTACTGGAGAGTCATGGAGAGGATCTGAATCCTCCCGGAACCAGGAGCCAGAGACAGAGCCAGCCATAAAGGAGAAGCGGTGGTAATAGAATCGGCAGGGTACGAGGACACACAGACCCTCCTGCACCGACACGGACTTCGGCATGAATAGATTGTACCTCGGATATGAAGCCAGAGACCCTGTGGGGGAAACAAGATTCAGCTCATCCCAGACCCTTGGTCCCTGTCCCTACACCTACTCACCTGCCCACGACAGGGTCAGCAGCAGAGGCAGCAGCATCTCCGACACAGAGGCTCCCGGCTCTGAGTGAGGAAAGTGGGGGTGGGGCAGGGGCACCGTCAGACCCAGGGAAGCTGGGCAGGGCAAGACCCCGGATTCAGGGAACAGAAACTCGGACAGTCATGTGGTCCGTCACTCCTCGGTGCAGCTAGACAGAGACCCCGTGACCAGTGAGCCCAGAGACTTGCTCAGAGAGGGGCAGAGAAGGACCAGACACCACATCCTACTGCTGTCTCAGGGACTTCCTTCCGTATCTGAGGCTGGACAGACACCGGCCTTTGGGGTATCAAGGACACCCACCCTGCCTTCACAAGGCCTGACCAGGGCCACAAGGTCCTCCGGGGCACAAGACGAGCCAGGCTCCTGCTGTGCTTCTGCCAGGCTGACGGGCTGCAAGTGGCCTTTGGTTGCATCTGGAAGTGGCCCCCGCTGACCAGCCTGCACACGTCGCAGCGTTGTCATGACCCCTGTCGTCAGGTGGGTGCAATCTCATCTCTCCCAGACATTTCTCAGGGACTGATTCATTTTACCTGGTTACTGCCTGATGGGGGCAGAGCCAGGGTTAGAGCTGAAGACTTCCGCGCACAAGACAACGCCCCGTGAGAGTCCTCCAGCTGCACATGTCCACATGGCGAGGTCAGGGGTGGCAGCTGACCCCAGAGCCTGCCTGTCTCCAAGTGTGGGAGTGGGAGGCCGTGTGTGATGCTGGGGGAATTACAGGTGAGCAGGGCTGTTGGGTCCACACTGAAGTCCCTCATTCACTCATTCCCTCACATACCCATTGATTCACTCTCTCTACAGAGGGAGCCGCTGCTCTGTGCCAGGGCTGGTGGCAAAAGGCTCAACTCTGCTCACAGCCTTGAGGCGCTCCGCCAGCTGGGAGAGGCAGACCAGTTGCCAGCGAGCAGCCTGCAAATCAGGGAGGAGAAGGAAAAGCTGCTGGCTCTGTCTGGCCCAGTGGGCAGAGTGGACATGGTTTGTGCTCTCAGAGGACCAAGGAAAGAGTCCAGGTCCAGGCAGGACACTGTCGGGCATAGGTCACCAAAGAAACAAACTGTCCACAGGGAAGAGGGGGTCTCTGCCTCCTCCTGCTCCTTGACAGGCTGTGGTGCTCTGAGCTGACCTCAGCCCCCTCCCACTCCTCACTGCCCAGCCCTCTGCCCCGGCACACAGGCATCCTACCAGCAGCGTACGGTCACACCTGTGCACATGACTGAGACCCCAAACTCTCACGTGGAATTCCTCACCCCCTCACCATGCTCTTGAGGGCTTGGGCCTCTGGGAGGTGATGGGTCATGAAGCGAAGCCCTCGTGAAT